>JBBPBX010016525.1:6679-23879 GCA_038048925.1 Garcialebias charrua | reverse complement strand
ATGAAGCAGCAGGCCTTGGTTTGCCTCACTCTGCAGCTCACGTTTGAGGTAAAAACCTGACAAATGTGGATCCTTGCTCATTTATTAATGTTTTATTTGATTTGAAATGACAAACCTGAGCTCCTTTCATATTAAAATCCAGTGTTTCATATTTTCTTTCTTTTTTTCATTTCAGCTTTTTTCATGCACAAACAGCCAGATGTTACGAGGGTCTTCAGTGAAACTGCCCTGTTTCTTTCCATTGACATACGTCCAGGATGCAAATATCACCTGGACATTCAATGGTAATATATAAATATATTTGTATATACAGTATTGTATTTTTTAAGTCAAATTTCACAGTTGCATATAATTAAAGCCCTAGCATTACGTGTAAGAATATACACCTCCTTTAATGCCAGAGTTTCAAACTAAAATGATCTTATGTGGAGAAGTGGCCGGGGTACAATCCTTAAAATAACGTTTTGTGAGATAGCTTGCAACAGTGTGTGTTGTGAATGACTGTCAGCTACTGCCACGTGAAATTATAGCTCAATATGTGAAAACTGACAGAGTGTCAGCCATTTTTGTGTTGATTAAACTCGTTTGGCTCATTTCAAATCGTTGCTTTGAAGGTTAATCAATTGTAAAACATGAACATGTAATTATTAGTTTTTGAAGATTTCAATAAAACCTGTCCAGTTACAAAGTTTTGGGAAATCAAAGATTTATTCATTTATTTCATTTATTTATTTATTTATTTAAAAAAAAAACAAGTTATTCATTTTACAAGAATGAAATACAATAATAATAATAATAATAATAATAATGAATTCAATTTATAACGCACTTTTCATTAATGAAAATCTCAAAGTGCTACAAGGAGCAACAGAATTAAATGACAATAAAACAGACAATAAAACAAATAATAAAACATTTAAAATCAATAACAATATCAGCTAAGATCAAAAGTAGAATCATGAGGAGGTAGAGTATGCTTGGTCGAAAAGAAAGGTCTTCAAGTCGCTCTTAAAGTCAACCACAGACTGTGGGGCTCTTAGACAGTCAGGAAGAGAGTTCCACAGGCGGGGGGCAGCCACACTGAAAGCCCGGTCTCCCATGGTCCTTAATTTGGTTCTCGGAATGTGAAGGAGATTGCTGTTCTGTGACCGCAGCGAACGGGTGGATGAGTATGGAATGAGAATATCCTTCAGATAATCTGGTGAAGTTCCGTGTAAGCATTGATGTGTAATGAGAGCAGTTTTGTACTGAATTCTGTAGGCGACAGGAAGCCAATGAAGGTTATGGAGAATTGGCGTAATATGTTCAAATACAACAAATGACATATATGAAATGAAAAGAAAAAATATAAAATGAAAGGAAGCAGATGAATAAAATATCTTGTTAAATTTGCTCCTTTTTATCTAATACAAACTAATTGTACTATGATAACAAAAAAGTAAATAACTAATTTAACCATCAATTATATCTATTACTCAAAAGCATTCATTTATATTTGTTCAACAAGTCAACTTTGACATGTTTCTTAAAGACATGAATTGATTTGGCTTCTTTAAATACTGACATTAAGTTATTCCACAATCCTACACCCTGTATTACAGTAGTTCTTCCCTTCAAACTAGTTCTAAATTGCGGTTTTACAAATACATCTTTTCCCTTGAGGTTGTAGCAGCCAGATCTTTTCACAAAATACATTTGGATATTTGACGGTATTATGAGCTCTATACATAAGTAACAAAATGTTATAATCCACCAAATCATAGAATTTCAGTAATTTCATTTGATAAAATAATTCACTAGGTGGGTGACAGTAATGTTTTCTTGTTATAACTCTTACAATTTTTTTCTGCAAAATAAAAATAGGCATTGTGCTGCTTTTACATGCTTTTCCCCATACACTAATACAATCAAATGTGACACAGTCATTGAATTATACAAGAAATACAATGCTTTATCGTTTAGTATCTAACTCTATTCTAAGGTGTGTTCTTTTTGCTGATGATACCACCTTCTTTTATTTTGGTTATGATTTGAAACAAATGTTTGAGTTGTTAAAAGAGGAGATCTCAATATTACAAACTTGGTTTAGTTTAAATAAGTTATCATTAAATTTAGATAAGACTAAATACAGTATATGTTATTTAGCAAAAATAAAATAGATTCATTCATTCATTCAACCTTTATTTAGTCAGGTAAATCTTTTGAACCTCATGGGCTCATTTACGAAAGCGACCTGCTAAAACTAAAGAACAATGAACAGCAATGGTAGAATTTCCTTAAACAATAAACAAACAAACAATAAACAATAGAAAACAAAAGAGAGAGAATATATATATATATATATATATATATATATATATATATATATATATATATATATATATATATATATAAATATATATATATACAAATATATATATATATATATATATATACATATATATATATATATATATATATATATATATATATATATATATATACATATATATATATATATATATATATATATATATATATATATATATATATATATATATATATATATATATATATTCCTCCTTTTAACAAAGTATCAAAAAACTAGCAAAACATTATAAGGTATATGTATAAAATCAAAGACAGGAACAAATCTGCATTGGTTTTTGCCAGGATTCCAACAGATTCTGAAAACCATTTAGAGAAGTCAAGGTCGAGAGCTTCAGATCTTTTTGTAAGATATTCCATGAAGCAGGAGCGGAGTAGGAGAAGGCCCTTTTTCCAAGTTCAGTCCTCACTGACGGAACACTGCAGGTAATCATGTCCTGAGAGCGCACGCTGTAGCTGCACTCACGCAAAGACATGTAGGAGGAGATGTATGAGGGCAGCAGACCAAGAAGTGATTTGAAGATGAAAATGTACCAGTGGAAGAGTCTGCGTGAGGTTAATGATGTCCAGTTAACCAGTGAATACAGGGTGCAGTGGTGGGTACGATAATCACAACCAGTTATGAATCTTAGTGCACCATGATAGACAACATCCAACATCCGCAGGGTGCTTGTAGGAGCATTCATGTAGAGAATGTCACCGTAATCAATGGAGGGAAGGAAAGTCACAGATACAAGGCGTTTCCTAACATTCAGTGATAGACATGATCTGTTTCTGAAAAAGAAACCCAGTTTAACTTTCAGTTTCTTCACTAGGTTTTCCACGTGGAGTTTAAAAGAGAGATGTGAATCGATCAGGATACCCAGATATTTATAGGAATCAACAAACTCAATAGGTACACCATTTGAAGATCAAATCAGAGGAGGATCTGCTGGAACCGCCTTCCTATTTACTAATTACTAGCTGATGTCTCTCTTAGTTAATCCTAGATGTTATTATTGTTTTTCTCTTGCATTTGTTGTTGGATGTAACTGGGACCCTGTGTACATAATCTCGTTTTCAACACATGTACTACATGCGGTGCAAATGACAATAAATTCTCTCTGACTCTCTGACTCTGACTCTGACTCTCTGACTCTGACTCTATTTGAAAAAAACATCCCTTTTGTTTTATCAGCATTTAGGACAAGTTTGAGACGGAACAAATCTGACTGGATGATGTCAAAAGCGGATTGCAGTAACTGGAAAGCCTTAGCTACTGTTTTAGCTCGGCAATAAACAACTGTATCATCAGCATAGAAATGTAAGGATGCATCAGGGATGCAGTGACCTACATTAGCTATGTAGATTGTAAAGAGAGTGGGTCCTAAAACTGAGCCTTGTGGTACACCATTTTTAACTGTTAAATAGCTGGAAAAAGTACCGTTATGTTGAACACATTGCCTCCGATTGGAAAGATAGTTAGAAAACCAACCGATGGTGTGATCAGAGAAACCGATTTCTGAGAGCTTATGACACAGGATGTTATGATCCACAGTGTCAAAAGCTTTAGACAGGTCTAAGAAAAGTGCAGCACAATAGTCCTTAGCATCCAATGCTTCAACAACATCATTCAGAACCTTCAGAGAAGCAGTTGTTGTGCTGTGTTTTTTCCTGAAACCAGATTGATGAAGAGGTAAGATGTTAAATGAGTCCAGATAGTTTTTGATCTGAGAGTTTATCAGTTTTTCTAGAACCTTGGCTAAGATGCAGAGTTTAGAGATCGGTCGATAATTGTTCAGTGAGGTGGGGTCACCTCCCTTCAGCAAAGGAAGAACAAAGGCTGTTTTCCAAGCATCCGGAATGGTGTTTTAGATAAAATTTCTATCAAAATTGATGGTCCATCCATCCATCCATTTTCGTCCGCTTATCCGGGGTCGGGTCGCGGGGGTAGCAGCCTAAGTAGGGAGGCCCAGACTTCCCTCTCCCCAGCCACTTGGAGCAGCTCCTCTGGGGGAATCCCAAGGCGTTCCCAGGCCAGCCGAGAAACATAGTCCCTCCAGCGTGTCCTGGGTCTTCCTCTGGGTCTCCTCCCGGTGGGACATGCCCGGAACACCTCACCAGGGAGGCGTCCAGGAGGCATCCTAACCAGATGCCCGAGCCACCTCAACTGGCTCCTCTCGATGTGGAGAAGCAGCGGCTCTACTCCGAGTCCCTCCCGGATGACTGAGCTTCTCACCCTATCTCTAAGGGAGAGTCCAGACACCCTGCGGAGAAAACTCATTTCAGCCGCTTGTATCCGAGATCTTGTTCTTTCGGTCATAACCCAAAGCTCATGACCATAGATGAGGGTGGGAACGTAGATCGATCGGTAAATTGAGAGCTTTGCCTTTTGACTCAGCTCTCTCTTCACCACGACAGACCGGTACAGCGCCCGCTTCACTGCGGATGCTGCACCTATCCGCCTATCGATCTCACGCTCCAGTTTTCCCTCATTCGTGAACAAGACCCCGAGATACTTAAACTCCTCCACTTGGGGCAGGACCTCCTCCCCGACCCGGAGAGGGCATGCTACCCTTTTCCGGCTCAAGACCATGGCCTCGGATTTGGAGGAACTGATCCTCATCCCGGCCGCATCACACTCGGCTGCAAACCGCTCCAGTGAAAGCTGTAGATCACGAACTGATGAAGCCAGTAGGACCACATCATCTGCAAAAAACAGAGAAGCGATTCTAAGGCCACCAAAACGGATCCTCTCAACACCTTGGCTGCGCCTAGAAATTCTGTCCATAAAAGTTATGAAGGTGATGAACTAATTAGAGTGGATGAGGTGAAGTTTTTGGGTGTAATGGTTGATGAGAGATTGTCGTGGAAACAGCATGTAAATTTTGTTAAAACTAAGTTATCTAAATCTATTGGCGTATTGTATAAACCAAAGGATTTGTTAAATGATAGGGCTCTTTATTTGCTATATAACTCAATTTTTGTTCCACATTTAATTTATTGTGTGGAGGTTACCTTTATAACAAATTCTATTTTTATTTTGCAGAAAAGAGCGGTTAGAATTATTGCTAGAAAGCCTTATCGTCATCCATCAAATGTATTATTTAAACAACTCAAATTATTGAAATTTTGTGAATTGGTAGATTATAATATTTTGTTAGTAATGCATAAGGCTCATATGAATGTGCTACCCACAAATGTTCAAATGTTTTTCATAAAGAGAGAAAGCCGTTACAGTTTAAAAGGAACTGAAATGTTTGTTAAACCTAGATATAGGACTAGTTTGAAGGGGCGTTTTATTTCGAATAAGGGAGTGGAATTGTGGAATGTTTTGGAAAAAGATGTTAAAGATGTAAACTCTGTGATGAAATTCAAAAAAATTATTGTCTAAATTGCTAGCAAAATACTAAAGATTTAAGTAATACATCCTAATCTATTTGTTGATTATTGAGTGTGAAATGTTACTAAATTGATCTGTTGTTTTTGGTAGTTAATTGTTTGAATTGATTGTTTGTAAATTGTTTGTTTTGTTGTTGTTGTTTTTTGTTTTTCGAGAGAAAAAAAGGGGCAGACAAAATAAGAAAAATTTCTTCTTTCTGCCACCTTTCATTTTATGTATTTTGATTTTTTCCCCTCATATTTATGAAATGATTTTTTCCCATTATCTTTTATGTTGTTTTTCTTAAATATGTAAAATGAATAAAACTTAAAAAAAACAACAACTATAAAATACTGCAATTGATTTAGATACTTTTGTTTTAACCAAATGTACTGTATATGTTGTTTCCATGATATAATTTATATGTTGTTTCCATGATAGATTGTCATCAATAACAATTTATTTCAGTGCAGCCAATAAACATGTTTTTTTTTTCTGACAAAGCCTAAAGTTTATTCTACTTTTTAAAAATTTGGTGATCATTTTTTCAAATGCTCTCCTAACCTCACAGTATCTTTACTACACTCTTGTGTTCCCATTTGGTTTTTCCCTGTGTTTACAATTTCAGGACAGACTTTAAATGCTAATCCTCCACCAACCAGCGCAGCTCGAGTCATAGAGTCGGGGCATTATGTCTCAATATCTCCTGTAACTCTTGCCAGTGAGGGCGAGTATGTGTGTCTGGCAAAGTTAAATGACGTGGAGGTGATAAAAACATACAACTTGAAAGTTGGTGAGAAGTTTTCTCGTACTAAACCTATTTATAATAAAAAAACAAAACCTTGATCATGATGAGAAACATGTGTCTTTTCTACCAGCTGACTCACATCACAGCACAATAAAAACATCTGTAGGCTCTGATGTGAAGCTGCCGTGCCACTTCCCATCCTCCATCTCACCTTCGGCTAATGCACTGTGGTTCAAAGAGACCGGTGACGGCCAAAGAAAAGAGCTGAGCTTTGAAGACGACTCCGGTCATGATGAGAAGCTGATCCTGCTTTATCCCGAGGACTATGATCAGACCATCATCGTCAAACGTGCCAACTCTCGGGACTCTGGAGTTTACAGCTGCGAGTCCATCGAGGGGGAGAAGCTCCACACCATACACCTTATTGTTGAAGGTATTCTTTATTTTGTTTCAAGCAGGAAAAGACTCGCTGAGAGCAAAAATCTCCCGTTTAAGGGTGTGATATTTACCGTACAGTGAAAACAACAGATCAAAATGACCACAAATATAACAGTTCACTTTGAGGAAGTGACATCTAGCTGAGAGTTGGTGCACGAATTGCACAAACGCAATTATAACAAAATGATTTAACGTCATTTCAGATCTTCCCACCCCTTTGTGCAACAACTTCAACAAAACATCAGAGTTGTGCAAGGAGGAGGACAGACGCACGGCCGAGCCCGTGCTGCAGGAGTCCATGGTAGAGTTTTCGATGAAGCTGTACTCTCTCCTCAAAGATCAACATCCCGTCAACAACCTGCTCTTCTCTCCTGTCAGCATCAACGGGATTCTGTCCCATTTGCTGTTAGGTAGGAAACACAGCTCAGGCTTTTCTGTCAAACTCTCAATATTTACTTCAAGTTTACAGCTGTCTTCTGTCGGTCTGGGCTGAGTTGATACTGTGGCAGCAGATGTTTGAGGGTTCAAGTCAGACACACAGAGTTCCTGAGCCACTTCTTTTGTTGCTCTGGTTCTGGTTGGAGCGTGAACCTTCATTCCAGTCTGAGGTTCTGAACGTTGAGCAGCAGGTTTTCATTTAGCGTAATTTCTGTTCTTTGCTCCTTTCAGTGTTCCCTCAACCCTGATCAGTCTACAAGGCCCTCCTGCTTAAAGCACATCCACAGTATGATGCTGCCACCACCATGCTTGGCTGTGTTGGGCAGGTGATGAGCAGTGTTTGGTTTGTTCTGTGCAGAGAAATGAGACCAGTTTCTTCTTGGTTACATCAGATCAGAAAGTATTGTTCTTCACAGGCTGTCCTTATAACTCCAAACAGGCTTGCAAGCGTTTAGCACAGAGGAGAGGTTTTTAGCTAGACTACCAGTAGGCTATGTGCCATGAAGCCCAGATCCATGTAGCCCTGCAGTTCTAAACCTTTTCCATTCAGGTTTCTCTAAAGCTGACCAACGCTTACTTTAACTTTCCACAAAAAAAAAAAAAATTTCAACAGAACACAGCGTTTTGCGCATGCATCCGAATATGGCAACACTACGGCAAGCCAAATGTAGTTAGCTTATAGCTTTGCTTAGCACTCGAAGAAAAGACTTTAACACCACTTACGTACAGTTTTCAACACAAAAAAAGTAACGATTAACTCTGCACAGAGGAAACTGGTTGCCTTGTCAGCTCTCCTTAAAGGGGACCACAGATGCAAAATTCACTTTTTAATGTTTTTTTTACTCTACTTTGGGTATTTACTTCTTTAAAAAACAGTCCTAGGACCAAAGAAATGCACCCAGTGGTATATTTACTCTAAGTAGATTTATTTTAGCACTTTGAGATTTTCATTAATGAAAAGTGCGTTATAAATTGAATTCATTACAGTATTATTATTATTATTAATGTCCTATTTTGGAAGACACTGTGCTCATAGGAGCCTTCAATACAGACTCAGTTTGTATAGCCTGGAGGCACTTTTTTCACATCATGGCTTTTTTTTCTTCTCTTCTGGTAGGTTCAAGGTTCTTTATTGTCATTTGCATTACATGTGGTACATGAGGTGGAATGAAATTGTGTACTCAAGGTCCCAGTTACATCCAACAATAGCAAAAATATAAAGTATATTAAAGAAAAGAAGAAACAGTATATTGTACATCTAAGGTATACACTAACCAATAATAATAATTCGGCAGCACGGTGGCACAACTGGTAGAGCTGCTGCCTCTCAGCGAGAAGGTTGCCGGTTCAAATCCCGGTCCGGGGCCTTTCTGGGTGGAGTTTGCATGTTCTCCCCGTGCATGCGTGGGTTTCCTCCGGGTACTCCGGTTTCCTCCCACAGACCAAAAAACATGCATGTTAGGCTGATTGGTGACTCTAAATTGACCCTAGGTGTGAGTGTGAGAGTGGATGGTTGTTTGGTGTGAGTGAGACAGGTCCCTCTTGTAAATGAGTCCCCGTGACTCAACGAGGCTAGCCTGTATAAATAAAGGTTGAATGAATGAATGAATGAATAATACAATTTGGTGTATTAAACAGCAGCCTGAATATGGGTCTGTTGTGAACAGATGGGTAGTATAACAGCTTATGGATCAGAAATTAGCAGCATGGATAAAGTGTCAAACCTCCAATTAAAGTGGCATTACTGTCATTATTCCTGGTTAGATATTCATGAGTCTAACAGCCTCAGGGTAGAAGCTGTTCCTCGGTCTAGTGGTTCTACACTTAATGCTCCTCAACCTCCTTCCTGAGGGGTGCAGGGCAAAAAGTGTGCTGGGTGAGTGGGGTCCTTCATGATGCAGGTGGCCCTCTTCCTGCATCTGGAGGTGTAGATGTCTGTGATGGTGGGGAGACTGACTCCAACATCTTCTGTGCAGCCTTCACCACTCTCTGCAGAGCTTTTCTTTCTGCAGCTGTGCAGCCTCCATGCCACACGTTGATGCTGGAGCACAGGATGCTCTCCACTGCACACCTGTAGAAGGAGGTGAGGACTGGGCTTCCCAGACCAGCTCGTCTCAGCTGCCTGAGGAAGTAGAGTCTCTGATGACCTTTCTTGATCAGGCTGGTGGTGTTGTTGCTCCAACTGAGATTGTCATTCAGGTGGGCACCCAAGTAATTGTAGTTGGAGACCACTTCCACTGCAGATCCTCCTATGTGCAGGGGTGTGGGGTGGGGTTGCTCTCTAGGCGTTCCACCTCCTGCCTGTAGCTGGACTCATCGTTGTTTGTGATGCATCCCACTCCAGCTGTATCGTCTGCAAACTTTACAATATGACAGCCTGGATGGGTAGGTGTGTGCAGTCATATGTGAGCAGACAGGAGGGGGCTCAACACACAGCCCTGAGGGGAGTCAGTGCTGAGGGTTTTGATGGAGGAAAAGAAGTTGTGGATCCTCACAGACTGCATTCTGTTTGTTAAGAAGTCCAGGACCCAGTTGCAAATGGAGGGGCTAGTGTGAGTAGTTTGTCCATCAGGGTCTGGGGATCATGGTGTTGAAGGCAGATGTGAAGTCCGCAAAGAGCAGACAGACGTAGGAGTCCTTCTGCTCCAGGTGGGTGAGAGCAGTTTGGACCACAGAGGAGATGACGTCCTCTGTTGATCGATTCTCGCGGTATGCATACTGTCGTGGATCCTTGCTGATGTGGATGGTAATTTTGATGTTGGTCATGATCGGTCTCTCGAAGCATTTAGTGACTTTGGGGGTGAGAGCTACCAGCCGATAATCATTGTCATTAAGCATTGTCAGTCAGAAGTCCTACGAGAGGTGCATACCTTTTCAGCTCTCATCCAGTTGTCCAGTCAATTATCATAGGTGGACTCAAAGGAAGGAATAGAAACCTCTCAGCTGTGATCAATAGGGAACCACTTGAGCTTCAAGTATTGTTGCAAAAAGGTCTATTTATGTAAATTCAATATTTTTGCTTTTTATTTTTATTTTTCAAAATACAGTATGAAAAAATACTGTAAATATTTCCTTTACAATTAATTTACAGAAATGTTTAAAAATCTTTTTTCAATTTGTCATTATGTAAAAAGCAATATTCAAAAAGGGGGACCGTAGGGTGTGTTCCAACTATTGGGGGATCACACTCTTAAGCCTCCCTGGTAAGGTCTATTCAGGGGTTCTGGAGAGGAGGGTCCGTCAGATAGTCGAACCTCGGATTCAGGAGGAGCAGTGTGGTTTTCGTCCTGGTCGTGGAACACTAGACCAGCTCTACACCCTCAGCAGGTCCTGGAGGGCGCGTGGGAGTTTGCCCAACCAGTTTACATGTGCTTTGTGGACTTGGAAAAGGCATTCGACCGCGTCCCTCGGGGGGTTCTGTGGGGGGTACTCCGGGAGTATGGGGTACCAGGCCCATTGATATGGGCTGTTAGGTCCCTGTACGACCGGTGTCAGAGCTTGGTCCGCATTGCCGGTAGTAAGTCAGGCTCGTTTCCGGTGAGAGTTGGACTCCGCCAAGGTTGCCCTTTGTCACCGATTCTGTTCATAACTTTTATGGACAGAATTTCTAGGCGCAGCCAAGGTGTTGAGAGGATCCGTTTTGGTGGCCTTAGAATCGCTTCTCTGTTTTTTGCAGATGATGTGGTCCTATTGGCTTCATCAGCTCGTGATCTACAGCTTTCGCTGGAGCGGTTTGCAGCTGAATGTGATGCGGCCGGGATGAGGATCAGTTCCTCCAAATCCGAGGCCATGGTCTTGAGCCGGAAAAGGGTAGCATGCCCTCTCCGGGTCGGGGAGGAGGTCCTGCCCCAAGTGGAGGAGTTTAAGTATCTCGGGATCTTGTTCACGAATGAGGGAAAACTGGAGCGTGAGATCGATAGGCGGATAGGTGCAGCGTCCGCAGTGAAGCGGGCGCTGTACCGGTCTGTCGTGGTGAAGAGAGAGCTGAGTCAAAAGGCAAAGCTCTCAATTTACCGATCGATCTACGTTCCCACCCTCATCTATGGTCATGAGCTTTGGGTTATGACCGAAAGAACGAGATCTCGGATACAAGCGGCTGAAATGAGTTTTCTCCGCAGGGTGTCTGGACTCTCCCTTAGAGATAGGGTGAGAAGCTCAGTCATCCGGGAGGGACTCGGAGTAGAGCCGCTGCTTCTCCACATCGAGAGGAGCCAGTTGAGGTGGCTCGGGCATCTGGTTAGGATGCCTCCTGGACGCCTCCCTGGTGAGGTGTTCCGGGCATGTCCCACCGGGAGGAGACCCAGAGGAAGACCCAGGACACGCTGGAGGGACTATGTTTCTCGGCTGGCCTGGGAACGCCTTGGGATTCCCCCAGAGGAGCTGCTCCAAGTGGCTGGGGAGAGGGAAGTCTGGGCCTCCCTACTTAGGCTGCTACCCCCGCGACCCGACCCCGGATAAGCGGAAGAAAATGGATGGATGGATGGATGGATGGTAAAAAGCAATAATCAAATGTTTGGAATAGTGTAGAGGAACATCTGTGCTGTGTATGTGTAGCCGGACGGGTATTGATAAAGATAGGCAACTTTTATTTTAGAAAAATAAAGACTATCTTTAGTAAAAGAAAGTGAATTAGGTTAAAAACTTTATTAAAAGTTACCCTTAATGCACACAGACCCGTTGCAGATGAGGCATGAGTCAAGTTCACACAGACACCATTAAATTGCACAATTGTTTGTTTAATAAAAAAATACTAACTTTTAAATCCACTCACTTTAAAAGGTAGTTATCACTCCAGGCAACAATAAAAGTGCAATATGATATTCTAAAAAAAGGAAAACCTCACAGGCAAATCATACACCACAGCAGAATTGATACCACTGCCTGAGAGATGTTCAATTAATCAAGCCGCAGCTGTCCAAAGAGTCCTGGAAAAACCACAGCGTCACAGGAGACACCACTCACGCTGGCACCAGGACGATTAGTCCGGGCTGAACCTCAGTCGGCCTCGATCAGCCACACAGGACGGGAGGTGCAGCCAGCCTTACGCCGGCCGGAACAGTGGGCATTCAACCAGCAGCCAGGACGACAAGACGACAGCCGACAGACCAGCCAGATGGAAGGTGAAACGCCAGTCAGGACAACCTGCACAGCAGGAAAACAAACGGTCAAGGACAAACAGCAGCAGCTAACAAAAATAAATTAGAATTAAAATCTAAAAGCATTTAAAAACGAGAGAAGAAAACTAAGGCTTTACTCACCACTGCTGTGAGACGATAGGTCAGCAATATAACTTCCTTAAACGCACTATCAGAGCGTGCATGTATTTACAACTGGCGTGCCACGCCACAAACGCCACCGTCTGAACCGGAAGAAGAATGATGTGTGATCAGCCAATGAGGGAGGGTCCTTTATACACAGGCCATAGATATCATATAGAATTACATATATAATGTCTATGACACAGGCAGCCAGCACCAGACCCAATCATATCTCAGCACCTATGGTGCGTTCAAGGCCTACAGGGCACATTGCCACATTTGGACTAAAGGTCCAAAAGTCAAAGTTGGAAACTTCACCAAGGGTGGTGGAGAATGGAAAAGCTAAGATACTGTGGGACTTGCAGATCCAGACCAATAAACAGGTGGTCATTGGAGCACTCGGTGCTGTGACCCTAAACTGGAAGACTGTCTCCAACAGGTCCCAGGACCAACCTTAGAGATCTTTCAAAGTCAAAGTCAACTTTATTGTCAGAACTGCAATATGTACAGGATATACACAGGACCGAAATTGCGATTCTCTCTCAGTCCCTCGGTGCAACAGTAACCATCTAAACACTAAACACTAAAACATTTAATAAACATAAGCATTTAATTTGTCCAGAATACCTCAGTCCTTGGAACAGCTGAGATACTGAACCTCAGAACCCAGGCCTCTGGTAGAGGACCTGAGTTTGAACTGAAGTGGAAGAGTACAAAGTACAGTGAACTATCTATCTTATATCTTTTACCCGCTTCTTCCCTTTCTGGGTTGTAAGGGTCACTGGGGCCCATATCCAGCAGTCACTGTGAGGAAGAGTGGAGTGGAGACGACCTGGACAGGTCTTCAGTCCATCACAGGGACAGATAGAGACAAACGAGACAAACAATCATTCACTCTCTCACTCACACCTAGGGACAATTTAGAGTTACCAATCAGTCTAACATGAATGTTTTTGGCCTGTGGGAGGAAACCAGAGTACGTGAAGAAAACTCATGCATGCATGGAGAGAACATACAACCTCCACCCAGAAAGGTCCCCCGCCAGGATTGGATTCAGTCTTCTTACTGAGAGGCCACAGCTCTACCAACTGCACCACTGTGCTGCCCGAACTAATGTTTTATTTTTTATTTTATTACGGGTGTGTTTTAAAGCTTCCTTGCAGCTCTCTATAGCGTTTCAGAGTGCACGTCTTAATTTTAATACATTTGACTTTTGTAACTTCAGGTGCAAGTGGAAACACCCGCAGAGACCTGGAGAGAGCGATCTGTGTGCCTCATGACTTCCAGTGTGTTCACTTCCAGATGAAGATGCAGAGAGAGAAGATGGCCGACTCCCTGCAGATAGCCTCTCAGATCTACTATAACTCCCGTAGCGTACATCGACGAGCAAAAATCAACCCGACTTTATAAATACCGTAAATATTTCTAGATCTGTAGGATGTTGTCATTTCTCTTCTTCTCTGTTCTTCAGAAATGAATATGAGTGAGTCTTTTATAAAACAGTCGACCACGTACTATGAATCAGAGCCCGTCAGGCTGCGAGAATCCAGCAAAGAAAATGCAGAGATCATAAACCAGTGGGCGGCGAACAAAACAAAAAACAAGATCACGCACTTGTTTGACGAAGTAACCCCCAACGCACAGCTGATCCTGCTCAACGCCGTGAGCTTCAGTGGTCAGTGGAGTGTGTCTGCAGGCTAAAACACGTGTGGACATTCAAAAAAGTTTACTGATCTTCTGTGTGTTCTTCAGGTCAATGGACATTTAGATTTAATGAAAAACCAAAGAAAGGATATTTCACCAAACTGAACGGTGATTTAGTGAAAGTGCCTCTCATCTACCACCTGAATTACAAAGCAAGCGTGATGTATGTTGCTGAACTGAAGGCTCAGGTAAGAAAAACTCACCATAAACACCCATTCACTGTCTGTCGTCTGATTCTGCGTTTTCGAGAAAACTTTTATCTGATCCCCCCTCAATGATTGACTTGTTAACAATGTGCGTTGTAACAAAACAATCTACCCATCACATAAAAATGTCTAAAACTCAGTCAGCTTTATTGAGCTCAAATTTGGTTAGGCTGATTGGTAACTCTAAAATTGACCCTGGGTGTGAGTGAGACAGGACAGGTCCCTCTTTTAAATGAGTCCCCGTGGCTCAACGAGGCTAGCCTGTATAAATAAAGGTTGAATGGTGTGGTAGTATCTAAGAGTCATGCATGGCACAGACTCCGAGCACTGCACATTGCACAACATCGTTGCTTGAAACTGTGGCATTAAACTTTAAGGCTGACTCTGACTGTTAGCAAATTATATGTCAGAAAGAAATGGATGGGATTTAATGAAACTTTCAGAAAGTGACTCAACTGATTGACGTTTTGAGGTAACAAATCAAAATGGCCACATACAGCTAATCAGTCTTTGAAAACACTTCACTAGCTGTAATGCAGCCACTGTTACAGATACTGAGTTAACACATGGTGTGTTTTGATCATGCTACATCTTTATGTCTGTGTTCACAGACAACAGCTGTAGAGAAAAAATTTGCACTATGGCAGGCAGTTTGTCATATAATGCATACTTTGAACTGTGTAAGGCCATTGAATATATTTCTTAAATATTCCTGATATTAGTAGTTAGTTGCTCACACTAGCACTCAGCTGAGATGCAAGGATCAGTGTTTAATATTTTGTTTGTCTTGTATTCTTACATAAGGAAATGTTGAGTTCTGCTTTATCTTTTTATTTTACATCAAAAATTGGTTAAATTAATTTAAACAAACTCTCTTTGGCTTTTGTTTGACTTCTTCTAGTTTGTTAAACCTTTAATTTGACACATGGCCTGTGGTACACTGTTTTACCATTCAAAAAAATAAAATAAAATCCAACATCCAATCTTGCTGTTCATTGTCTGCTACATGATGAACTTTGACCCTCATAATAACAAAATGTAAAACAATCCTCAGGGTGCAGTTACACTCCTAAAGCATGATTTCTGCTAACTATAGAAGGAAGTTAAACTTTGATTTTATGGGAGGAACTTTGCTCTTGAACTTGTTGATTTTTTTTTTAGCTGTCAAGACTTACATTAGTTGAATTCTTTAAGGTTGTTTTAATAGGAGGTGGAGAGTCGTTTTACAGTTTTCATCTTGAAGCCTTTTTGGTGACTTGATTTTTTTGAGCTAGTTTGCTCTTCTGAGCTCTGTTTCATGAAGAAGCTTGGAATTCAGTTTCTGTATTTCATGATAAACTTTATTTTTATATGCATCAAAGTTAAGTCAGGTCCTCTGTACAGTATATATATAAGAGAGATAATATAAGAGATAAGAGATAAGAGATTTATTTATTAACATTGCACCAGTTAATTAATACAACGTGATTATGTATACAGTACACAGTCGTCCAGAAGAGGGAGAGTATGCAAAGCTGCAGCATTTCCAAACACATGACATGTTCTTCTGCGCGGCCGCACTCATCCGTCTCCGGATGAAGGTCAAACAGATATGGAAAAAGGAAAAGCACAATAGGTATCATTTGTGATATTCAAAAAAAGAATCTATCAAAGATTGCCTTAAGACACTCTATGATAAAGTCCCAAAAACTCTATCAGCAATAAGCACAACCAGACAAGACATTGTTGCAGATTTGACGACATGCAAGGAGATCAAAAGAGTCTGTGAGCAGCACTCAGATAACACAGTTCAGCAGTTGTTAAGCTTGGCGCCTCCGAGCGCACTCCCAGAGACAGCAATGTCTCTCAGCTTCACTCCAGGAGAATAGTTTCCAGCAGACAGCCTTCTTCTTTTTCCAAGGTCGTGCAGAAACTAGATTAGATAGTTATTGTTTATCTTCAATCCAGGCCACAGTGTTCTTTTTGACTGCAGCCTTCCAAAGTCCAGGTGCTGTTCAGGTCCAAAATCGCCGAATCATATGAGGTTCCGAAGCTACGAACCCCCATCCGTGCCCTGATTAATGCCGGGCGGCTGTAAACGAGTTCCAAAGCGCACCGCAGGTCCGCGGTGGTCTACCGCCGCTCCCATTGTGCGGTTCAGTTCGTACAACAGCTGGGTTGAGGAGCTCACAGCCCGGATCAGAGATTCTTGCTGATCAGGAAGTTTGGCCAGCGCGCCGATAGCCGCCGCAGTCTTCCTGATCTTCCAGTAACAGACAGCTCCGCTCACGCCAAAAAACAGAGCAGCTGCCACCAATATCCCAATAATCCACAAATCTTCCACGTCTTCGACAGACAGGACGGTCAAACACATGGGTTGCCACTGTCCCCAGGAGTCCATCATGTATCCGACAGCGTGCGTGTCAGAGGGGCAAACCGCTTCTCCTGGCCCGGTCCGCTTCGTGGAAAAAATCTTATCTATAGATGAAACAGCCCAATTTATTAAATCCATCGCAAATTGGTTCGAGTGAGCGCTGAAGAGTCACGGACGAGACAAAAAGCAAGCAGGGAGAGGAAAACTTAGGGAGGGTAGGAGCAAAAAGATATGCGACTTGCTCTGCCGAGAAGCGGAAGTGAGGATATATATATATATATATATATATATATATATATATATATATATATATAATATATATATATA
>JBBPBX010016524.1:20273-48054 GCA_038048925.1 Garcialebias charrua | reverse complement strand
TTTGACAATACTTTTAGCTTTGCCACAGAGATGGTTTAAAACTTCCTCTGCTTGTTCACAGGGTGGGAGGTCTCGTTTCTGCAAGTACACGTCAACTGTATCTATCCACTCGTGAATGGAGTACTTGTCTGTGCCATCTCCACGAAACATGGATGGGTCTTTAATATCAGGTCTGACTATGAGACTTATTTGGGAGGCGTCTGCAGTTGCTGTGAATGATTCAGCTCTAAGTGATTTATTGGGAAGAGCCTGTGAGCCAAGAGCTGGCTGGCAGGCTAGGAAGCGGCTAGCTATGGATTCGCCGATTTGACTTCCTAATTCTCCAATAAGTTCACGTAACTGATGTGTAGTGGTGTGCTCACTGGAATCAGTGGGTGTTGAATGTGATGGTTCATGTTTGTCTCTACCATCATCCAATACAAACTGCATTTTAGAGGTAGCTCTTGGAGTGTCGTTAACAAAAGTTTTCCCCGGACTAAGTAAACCCCTCCCTCTCCCAACAGGGGAGGAAAATACATCATATGTTTTTTGATTTTTCTCTGCCATAGTGTACAAAACAAAACACAGAAAACAATCTTGCTGTAAAATGTTCCTTAGTAAAAAGGTAAATATGCAGATGGCAGCAGACACGTTTTTTTTCTTCTTCTTGATATTATTAACCTTAACCCTTGTGATGCAGTTTTGTTTTTAGAAACAGTTACAGTTACAGAATGACAACCAAAATGGAGCCCAACAAAACCCACTAGTCCACCAACTTGAGCATTCGATGTTCCAAGCACACAGCAGAACCTCGGTGATCGGCAGCGGCTGATCTAGGCATCCGGGTTGTCACGGCACCAGATGTAGCAGGTTAGGAAATTAGAAGTCATCACACTGGTATCAGGTCTGGATCAGTTTATTCCTGTTTAGAACAAAAATACTCTCAGCACAGCAGTTCTTGTGCTCTGGCTGCCCCACACACACACCTCTCCTGAGCGCTGCTCAGCGCGAACTCACAGGAATATGTTAAAACCAAACAAAATTATTTGAGGATCACAAATAATAAAGTAAAATCTACATTCATTCAAAACAAATAAAATAAGCCCAAACAGAATAATTCTCCCAATACTGTAATTACAATTTTCAAATATAGTAAACACATTAATTCAACGTCCAAATAACATTTTGAAACAACTCACATACCTGTTTAGAACAAAAACACTCTCAGCACAGCAGTTCTTGTGTTCTGGCTGCCCCACACACACACCTTAACCAACCGAAAGAACAAAGAAAAAAAACATGTTGGCACAGAAAGCTTGATAAATGTCACTACCATGGGGATTAAATACCCAGTACAATGCTGCGCTAAACATAAAAAAGTTAAAGAACAACATATAACACTTGTGAGTTTATTGAACAGACTTTTTGGGAACATTTTTGAATATTTTAACACAAAACAGGAGACAGCTCCAAACGCTTACCTCTCCTGAGCGCTGCTCAGCGCGAACTAAGGAAAAGGAGCGGGAATACATGTACACAGGATATGATGTAGCAACAGGGAGCAAGAAAATAAAAGCTGCACCACCAAAATAAAATTCAATTCAAGGAACCAAAAAAAACAAAAACAAATACAGTATAGATAAATAATGAAGGTGGATTTGTGATGAAATATAAACACTTTTACATGCTTGCAAGAGTTTTGAGATAGTTCATTAAAATAAATAAATAAAATTAGATCAGCTACAGTTCCACTAAGAAAAATACTGTTGGTGCAGCTTTTAATTGAATGACACACCTTATTATCTACTTTTGGTATTTTAGCTGCAAGGCTTGATCCAATATTTACAAAATATTGATTAAATTCATTTACGATATCATTCTCATCATGTATTTCTTTGTCATCTTTCACAAAATATTTTGCAATGTTCGTTTTTGCTTTATGACTTTTTAGAACATCATTTATTACTCGCCATGTTGTTTTAGTGTCACCATTGCTCTTGTTTAATAAATCACTATAGTATTCTTTCTTGCATCTTCTTATAATCATTACCAATTTATTTTTATATTTTTTATATTTTTCTTCAGCTTGTTGTGTTCTCGTTTTTAAGAAACATAAATACAAGTTATTTTTTTTTTTACAAGCATTTCTCAACCCTTTAGTCATCCAAGGTTGGTCAACAATATTTCTTTTTCTACGATTTCTTTGCACACAATTCTTTTCATACAGAGCTTCTAAAATGTTCATAAATTCATCATATGATCTGTTAACATCATCAATATACACGTCCTTCCAGTTTTGCTTCTGTAAATCATCTTTTAATTGATCCATAGCTTTTTTTGATGTGTTTATTATTTTTTTCTTAATTGTAACTTCTTTTGTAATGTTTTGATCATTTCTGTAGATAGTGAAAACTGGTAAATGATCACTTAAATCAGTTGTTAAGATACCACCTGTCATATCCCCATTAGTTATATTTGTGAAAATGTTGTCAATTATCGTAGCACTATGAGTTGTAATTCTTGTTGGTTTTGATATTAACGGATAAAGATTTAAACTATACATTGAATTTAGAAATGTGCTGATGTTATTTGAATCCGTTTTATTTCCCAGGTCAATATTAAAGTCTCCACACAAGAAAACTTTTTTATTTAAACTCTTTTCCAGTAGTTGTATGATTTTATCGGTGAATATTTCTATATTTGATCCTGGTGATCGATATACACAACTTATGGATATGTTTTTAGCATTTTCGTTTAATATTTCTATTGTTATTATTTCCATAAGATTGTCAACAATTATTGACATTTCTTTAATTATTCTACACTTTATTTCATTTTTGACAAATAGAGCTACTCCTCCACCTTTTTTATTGTTTCTGTTTAAATGATATAATTCATATCCTTCGATGTGAACGTTATTTTTGTTTTCATCATTAAGCCATGTCTCTGACAGTGCTATTAATGTAAAAGTTCTGTTTAACTGTTTTAAATAATCTGTTATTTTGGATATATTTGCATTTATACTTCTACTATTGATGTGAATAATAGAGAGATCTCCATTTGTTATATTGATGTCATTAAACTTTTCTTCATTATAGTATTCACAGTCTTTTATAGCAGGATAAAAGTTTGCATCAACCATATCTTCAACATTGTATATTTTAAATTCTGAGTCTTCGTTTGTTGCTGTCATGTTTTAATGTATTTGTTTGTTTGTTCATTTTTGTCAATTTTTGTGTATGAACATGTGATAGTGATTGGTGATTTGTCATTTTTGAGCTCATCAAAATGTGTCTAAGTCTTTCAGTTCTTTTATTATTTTAGCTTGAGAATTTTCATGTACTTTGATCCAGATGTTTCCGTTTCTTGTCCAAGTTTTTTTAATTTTTCCATTCTTTTTCAACCACCTTGCTGCATGTGCAATGTTTGCGTGTTTTTTTTAGTTAGGTGTTCATTCATGAAGACATCAGTTTTTGCGAGTTTCTTTGACTGCATCATTACCCTGTTTCTTTGATTCCTTCCAATGAATCTCACGACTACTGATGGTTTATTTTTGTTAACTCTATTGGGCAGTGTAAATAAATGTAATAAATGTAATATGTATAATAAATGTAAAATGTAAATAAATGTAAAAAAATAGTGTAAATAAATCAATAAATTCATATTGGTGTGAAAGGATGGCTGTAAGGTGAGAAAGGAGGCCATCTATAAAAGGAAAAAAAGAAAAAAGAAAAAGATAAACACCTTAAAAAATACCCTGATGCATGCTCAATAATCCAGGTAGAAAAATCTAAAAAAGCTAAGTCTGGTCCTCTGGACATAAAAAAAAAACACAAAAAAAAAACAAAAAAAATGTTTGCTTTTTTTTTTTTTTGAATGTCCAGAGGACCAGACTTAGCATTTTTAGACCTTAAAACATATATTTGTTTGCTGACATTATAGTAAAAGTGTGTCTCAGCTGAACTTTTCTTAATAAATGCACTTTGACGGTTAAAACATGGCAAAATGAAGCAGACGAAATAAAGCGGCTTTAAAATTACTACACGCTCAACCGCCCATAATGATGACAGAAATGCCTATTTATTTATTTTTCTTCAAACCTGTTGAATTCTTCATCCTCTGTCGCTGGTGAAGAGTTCTGCCAACTCCTGAGGTAACAGTAGTTCAGACCTCCAGAGAGCAGGAGGCCGTGCTGCGACAGAGTGAGTCCGAGCAGAGGAGGCTGCGGTCGGACACATGAGCTGGGAACGCTCGGTGGACCCTAGTGGACGAAAGTGGTACTGCTCCATTTTTTTTTCGTCAGAATGAATGGAAACTTTCATATCTCAGCCAAAAATTGGTCTAAAAATATGGGGGGAAATCCATAAATATGTTGCTTTGCCATATAAGTCGCAAGACATGCAAATTAGGCAAAAAACTGCGACTTATAGGCCGAAAAGTACGGTAGATATTTTTTTGTAAAGTCTAGCCAATTGTTTTGTTGCCATCATGGTAAATGGTAAATGGAGCTTATTTATATAGCGCTTTCCAACCCCTGTGAGGAGCCCCAAAGCGCTTTACAATACCAGCCATCCACCCATTCAAACACACATTCATACGCCGGTAATGGTAGCCTGCCTTGCAAGGCGCCATCCAGACCTACCGGGAGCAACTCGGGGTTAAGTGTCTTGCCCAGGGACACAACGACACATGGTGGGCGGACGCGGGATTCGAACCTCCAACCTTCCGATCGGGGGACGACTGCCATTACCACTACACCACGGCCGCCCCTTCATCATAAACTGACACTATAACAAAAAGGTCTCATGTTTTAAGTGATATAATACAACAGTTATAGTAAAGTACATCAAGTACAAGTTATTCATTAGTCAAAAAGTATTCATTCATTCATTCAACCTTTATTTATACAGGCTAGCCTCGTTGAGTCACGGGGACTCATTTACAAGAGGGACCTGTCTCACTCACACCAAACAACCATCCACTCTCACACTCACACCTAGGGTCAATTTAGAGTCACCAATCAGCCTAACAAGCATGTTTTTTGGTATTGCAGGAGTTATCATTAATTAATCATTGTTAATAATTATCTTCAACAAGTTACCAAGTCATTATCACGTGATTAATGGATATTTAATATTTTTTTCATTTGTGTCATGATCTGTGTGTTATTTGGTTAGTTTCTCTGTTATTCTGGTATCTTGTTTTACTTGTGTTACAACTTCCCCAGTGTTTTTCCTCTCAAGTAGTTCAGCTCTTGCCCCTCCCACTCTCACCTGATCCTCATTGTGTCTCCCCAGGTGTAGTCATCTCTCCCTCATTAGTTTGCCTTTAATGCTTGTGTTGTTTTTTCTCATTGTCTGTGCATTGTGCGTGTACGCCATTCATGTTTGTTTCTTTCGTCAATGATAATTTTCTAGCAAGTGTTTTTTTGCTGCCTTGTCGGTTTGATTAATTAATTTCAGTTTTTTGCTCTTGAGACCTTTTGAAGTCCTATTTCCACCAAGTGTGGTCATTTAATGAATGCTTATTTCAAAATTAGATCACCTTGTCTTTTATTAAATAAAGTAACACTTCTGCTCAGACTGTGTTTTCTTTAATATTTATGTTGTGCACGTTGCATGTTTAGCATAGGATTTTGGCACACGAATGACATTGTTCCTTAAAACATGTTTTCAAACCGTTTTATGTGTCAATTTAATGATCTCAATGTAAGAATCACTGTCTTTGTTGCCATAGGGTGTTTTAATTGCCACTTTTCAGTTGTGTAAAAGTTTATTGCTTAACATTTTTTGTTAGGAAAAAAAATGGGGGGAGTCTTATCATCAAGATACCATATGAAGCTTATTTCTCTTTTCCTGTTTCAGATTCAAAATATTTTTAAGAAGACTAAATATTTTTGTGGAAGCTCTGTGTAAAGACACTGAACAGATCAACTTGTGTGGCAGTAATTTACCACCACCTAGTTTGTGTCTACCTTCACATCACTTTGACAAACACAGAGTACCACATCTGATAAAATGGGTCAATGGCTGTTTAAAAGGTCAGTGATCGCAGAGAAATATATTAATGTTTCATTTATATGATTTTCCTGGATGTGAAATCTTACTGATAAGCTAAAGCAAATCAAGTGGCTGAAAAGAGGGTCATAAGCAGTTTGGTATTTAAGATCCACTCTTTGAGTGAGAGCATCTTAGAAACCAATTACCAGACAAGAAATAGATCATTATTATTTTTTTTATAGACGGCTGTGGAGATGTTGAGGGGGGTGCAAAAGATGGTTGCTAAAAGGGTGGAAGGGTTTCTCTAGATTGAGGAGAGAGGGCACAATAAAGACATAATCATCTGCCCTCAACTTTTCCTATCCAACTTTCAGATTTTAATTTGCCGTCTGTGAAGTGGTACCTAATTTACTTTCGCCTCATCCCTTCAATGCACTATTGTTGCCGCTGCTGAGATTCAGAGCTTCCTCTCTTAGCTCACCTCAGCGTGAAATTGGTTTAATGAAGCTGAAAGGTATGGGGCTCTCACAACACTGTGGATTCCTGTGACACTGCTTGATCCACCCACTCCTCCCCTCGTTGCCACCCCACTACCCCAGCGCTGCTCCCTGCACGCTCACATTATGGCACAATTTATAACGCAGGCACAAAAGATCCTATCTCACACATTACATCAGAGCATTTCACCGTCTATTTGAGAGCCACCAAAATCCAGAGAACACAGACTGATGTCGTTAATGAAGCACTTGATGGTATTAGAATCAATCTTTTATTTGTTTTGGGAGAAGATAAATTGTTTTAGGGTGAAAGAGGAAGAATAAATGAAATGAGAGGGTTGGGACACGGCGACGTGAAGCGGTAATAATCAGAGAGTAACCTTGCCTGTTTTTCCCACCTCTTCCAATCTGTGAAAGGTGCTCTCGTGTTACCTGTCGTCTTGGGTGTGGCTTCTAATGGGAATGGGAAGGAAGTCTTGTGGGATTATTGTGTGTTTTAGTTACATTAACACGATCCCCTCAAGTCATATCGCTTACTTCTGCCCGTCCCCTTTTAGGACAATCGAATGGAAATGCATCCGTAACTGAATATTCCAGCATGTACCACTTGTTTCTGGGTTTGAGGCCCAGTTTGGAGCTGGTGGCTTCCATAAAAAAAAAAACATTAGCAGAAAGAGGAAAAGAAAGGCCAAGAACTACTGTCATCTTCCAGCTGTAGTGGCCTCCATGTGTTAAAAATGAAGGATTGGTAATGAGCAGCTGTTTTAATTATGAATATGTTTTTTTACACTACATCTTAAAGGGATACGGTAGTTTGGTCCTTTATGAAGTAAAAGTATGTTGTGCTGCTGAGCTGACTCTATCAGATTAACAAATCGAGCTTTCATGATGATTTGTTTGTAATGACGTATAACCACCACTTTCAGTTGTCTGAAAACAACAAAAACAAGTTGCGTATTTTTTATTTTTTATTTTCCATAATTTACATGACCTGTGACTTATACACCAAAGTGACTTATTTATGGATTTTCCCATATTTATAAACCAATTTTTGGCTGAGATATGACTGTTTTCATTCATTCTGACTGAAAATATTGAACACTACCATTTTCAGCCACAAGATGGCACTTGAGTTGTATGGCATGCCATTGTATCATGTACAGGTAGTCCCCGACTTACGAGCGTATGGACTTACGAGGATCTGAATTTACGAGATTATCATAATTAATAAAAATATGACATTAAAAAAATAAAAAATATACAGGTAGTCCCCGACTTAAGGCCGCTCTGACCTACGAGGTTCCGGACTTACGAGCTGGCGAATTTTTGGAAAAAACGCAAAAAATACAGAATTTTTCTGTGTTTTTTCACCACAGTTCGTTAGCTAAACATGTGGACACACGTTTCCGATCATTTTTATGCACTCGTAAGCAGTTTTTCGATGAAAAACGAGTGTTTGTAGTCGCGCTAGCAAAACCGTTCCAACTTACGAGCGAAATTCCGGACTTACGAGACACGTGGCGGCCGTTCCAAGTTACGAATTTTCGCTTTACGAGCAACTCGTTGTAACGGAACTCGCTCGTAAGTCGGGGACTACCTGTATATATATTTTTTTGTGTTTAAATGTTCTTAATTTCATGTGTACAGCACTTTGTTGCAGCTGTGGTCGTTTTAAATGGCTTTATAAATAAAGTATAATTGTTATTTTTATGTTTTATTTCAATTTTTAGTGTACTCTGTACTGTATTAGCGATCGCTCCCAAATTCCCCCCGCCTGAAATATAACGAGCAGACCTAAGCGGAGCTCCCACTGCCCTGCCGCCTGACAGGCAACGAGCAGAGCTACCAATCCGACATCCCGGGACCGGGAGCTGGCGGACATGCTGGGTGGGAGCTGCTGGCTTTTTAGGACCGTGCGTGCGATCAGAGGTTGCCTCATACGGATAAATGAGCTGGAAACTCTCTGTGAACTTTGTGGACGTGTCTGTTGTGGAGCAACCGCCGCGATCGCTCTTAAAAAGCGCCGCGCGACAACATTAGCCCATCGGCTAAGCTAAGGCTAGGCTAAATGCTAAGCGGACCCCCACCAGAACCAAACCGAACCGGCGGCCGGGAGCTCGCCTCGATGTCCGCCTAGCAGCCTAAGATGTTGGATGGACATTCAGCTAACGTGGAGAAGCAGCTCCGACAGCCTTTTTTGGATGGATGGACTCGTTAGCACGGAGCTAATGAGTGCAGGCCTAATGGCGGTGGCTAACAACAAACAGCTCACGCGGTCAGCTTGTTTTGGATGAACGAACACTGCGGAGAAACGGCTTTCGGTAAGTTTATTAAAGTAAACTCCTTTTATGGCTTCAAATGTATGGACTTAACAAGCTAACAGTCCTTCCTCTAAACAGTTTGGACGACGTTAGAGCAGCAGAATGTATGGAGCCCCGACATGCTCGGACGTGCTAACAGACGAGACAAGCTTGATCAGCTCAAAGTAAGAAATTATATTTTTATTTATCTGTTTTGTACTGTACAGTACAGTATGCTGTTTCTGTGATGAAAATAACTAAAAGTACAGCTGCAGTTGGCACTAAGGCACTTTGGCGTCTTTTTTCCTATTTACGAGCGCTGTTCCGGTTTTACGAGATAGCACGTGCGTTGTCGGACTTACGAGTTTTTCATCTTACGAGATACTCGTTGTAACGGAACTCGCTCGTAAGTCGGGGACTACCTGTAATAGGTAAAAGTGGCTCTTACTAACACAATCGGTTTGCCATAGCCTGCCACCTTAGTCCAACTTGCCTGGAGCAACCATCAAATCAGCTTCATTTTGCTGCGCTGTCCCAGCAAAATGTAGCTAGTTTGACCACTGAAGTGCATTTA
Source organism: Garcialebias charrua (assembly GCA_038048925.1). Lineage (NCBI taxonomy): Eukaryota > Metazoa > Chordata > Actinopteri > Cyprinodontiformes > Rivulidae > Garcialebias > Garcialebias charrua. Next base: position 38,705 of record JBBPBX010016524.1, on the reverse strand, counting down.
TTAAGTAAAAGTTCAACTGACACACACCTTTACTGTAAAGTCAAGCGAACAAATAATTGTGGTTATCTTGTTAAATTTCAAAGAAATGCACAGCAAGTCCTCCCGTGTACGTGTATCGGGCTTTGAAATGCAGCTGATTTGACCGTCAAAGTGCATTTATTAAGCAAAAGGTAGACTGAGACACACCTTTACTATAATTTCAAGCAAACAAATAATTGTTAAGTGTTAATCGTGTTTAATTCTTGTTAAAGTCCTCCAGTGCAAGCTACCGCGGCCGCCATTTGGCAGCCAATCAATGGCACGACACCAGCCCAGATTTCCAGGTTGTCAGCAGTGACGCGCAATAGATAATAATAATAATTTGTCACATTTGTCATCTGTGTATGTTTCCCATACTTGACAGACAAAATTGGTCTCTGCATTTAACCCAACCACCACCAGGTGGTGCAGTGAGCAGCCGTAGTCAGCGCTCGGGGAGCTGGGGAAATAGATGTGCACTCATAGACACCCCAAGGTGTGTGCCGTGGCCGGGGTTCGAACCTGGGTCCTTCGGATAACAAGTCCGATTATCTGCCACTACACCATGCAACTTATACGGCGAAGCAACATATTTATGGATTTGTCCACTTTATTAGACATATTTGGACTGATGCGACTTATAGGGAGGTGCAACGTGTACGGCGAAAAATATGGTAGTAGCAAAAAAATCTCCAACGAGTAGTGTAAAGAACATTCTGCGTAAATAGACATATTTTACCGGTAGTTTCTGTCACCACTGCCAGACTTGATCATCCTGTTTGGAATAAAATATTTATCTATGTGAAAGATTGACTCAAAAAAGGCTACACTAACAGCCTACTTTGTAGCTACATCATTCATCTGCTTTGATACAAACAACGAACGCTGTCCTGTGTTTTGGTCCCACCCTTAACATTGGAATTGGTTAATTTTCCTGTCAGTTACTAAACAAACTTGTCCTATAGAGACTTTGACTGAGCTGTGCCTTCTCTCCTGACGGTGAAGTCCTAACCAATAAAAAGGCACTTCAAAGATGTTTCTTCGTGGGAACACAAATTTTAAAAAATTGTTTGGATAACTATGTTTTTATGAATTAAAAAGTCTCTTGCTTAACTACAAAGAAGTTTACAACAAACAAGAGAAATTAGGGGAGGAAGGAAAAAAATTAATTAAAAATATATACAAAATGAATCCATCCATCCAACCATTATCTTTACCTGCTTCTTCCTTTTCACATCACTGGTGCACATGTCTAGCAGTCACTGTGCGAGAGGCGGGGTACACCCTGGACAGGTCTCAAGCTCACAGGGCCACACAGAGACCAATCAGCCTAACATGCATGTTTTTGGTGTGTGGGAGGAAACCGGAGTACCCGGAGAAAACCCACGCATGCACGGAGAGAACATCTAAACTCCACCTAGAAAGATCCCCGGCCAGGATTTACTCCGGCAACCTTCTCGCTGAGAGGCAACAGTCTTGTGCCACCGTGTCGCCCATACAAAATAAATATTAAAGAACATTTTAAATGTAACAGTACCGTATTTTCCGGTTGAAAAGTCGCACTGCCCTATATGTCGCATCAGTCCAATTATGTCCAATAAAGTAGAAAAATCCATAAACGTGTTGCACCTCCATACAAGTTGCATCTATTATGCATCCCCGCTGACGCGTCACGTATGTTACACGTCACCGCCGACAACCCGAAATGTGGGCTGGTGACGTATTGCCCTGTTGCAAATGGCTGCCACAGGAGCGAGCACAGAAAGACTTTACAAGATTAACACGGTAAAAACAATTATTTGCTTGCTGAAAATTATAGCAAAGATGTGTCTTAGCTTAACCTTTCCTTAATAAATGCACGTAATGGTCAAATCAGCTGGATTTAAAAAAAGTAGTTTCGCTACGAGCATGCGCGCTGGTGGGACCGCTTTATTTCTTTAAAATTTAGCAAGATAAACACTTAAAATATATATTTGTTGGCTGACATTATAGCAAAAGTGTTTCTGAGCTTAACCATTCCTTAATAAATTCACGTAATGGTCAAATCAGCTGGATTTAAATTGTTTCGCTTTGACGTCTTCCAAACGGTCTCGCGCGCTGCGAAAATAAATTATAAATAAATCGAATTTTAGCTCAAACATCTCCTACAGCTAATGGGTTGTAAATGTCCATCCAGTGATTACTTTCTGTAAGTTTCATCAAAATCTGTCGTGTGGTTCATGAGCTATTTTGCTAACAAACACTAGTTCAGACCTCCAGAGAGCAGGAGGCCGGGCTGCGACAGAGTGAGTCCGAGCAGAGGAGGCTTTTTTCGGACACATGAGCTGGGAACGGTCGGTGGACCCTAGCGGCCGAAAGTGGTACTGCTCTATTTTTTTCGTCAGAATGAATGGAAACTGTCATATCTCAGCCAAAAATTGGTCTAAAAATATGGGAAAAATCCATAAATATGTCGCTTCGCCCCTTAAGTCGCAGGACATGAAAATTAGTTTAAAAAACTGTGACTTATAGGCCGGAAAATACGGTACTTAAGTGCTGAATTTATTAGCCTTTTCTGAAGACATAGAAGACCCTGAAGCTACACATTATGCACTTATAAGAATTTTGCATTTCCCTTTAAATTTTTAGAAAGAATCAACTGAGCGGACTAGTAACGCCTGTTTAAAAAGAGAGCAGCCTCAGAATCAAAGCAAATGCTCTAACTTAAAAAAGTTTCTTTACACTGTAATGACACTGGCATTATGCTGAACTTTGGCCGCCGTGTGTCAAAAAGAATTACCACTTTTACCACCGTGGAGCTCGGGCCAGCAGCACGCACTGCTGTTTGTCTTTTTAATGCCATTGTGGGTGAGGCCACAAGTGCCTGTTACAGCTTTCCATTCTCCGTGGGACCCCGAAACGCACAAAGGAACGCCAAATCATCATCCTGTGATTTTGTGTCATTTCAAATGACCAAAACCATTTCCTCAAACTCTTTTTCTTGTTTCCTGCGAAGTTAAAGCAGACGAGGCCATTTAGACGGAGCACAAAGGTGGTTATGCATAACAGCAGCTCACCCACTCAGTTTCAGAGCGATACAGCACATTTCAACTGTTGTACTTAGCTACATCATGAGAAAAAAATTGATATGGATGGGGAAATTATGGTTGAGTAGAACCACAGGAGTGCTATCTTTTACAGGTAATTACTCAATTATGCATAAACACTGTCACAACAGAAACTATGCAACAGAGTAGATCGCACACAGTCGAAAGATCCACTTCAACACCACAACAATCTGCCTTCACAAAGACGAAGAAGTCTTTATAGCTCTTTACCAGTAGATTACCAATCCATCTTCCATCGCCTGCCGCCTTTAACGCCTGAGTTTTATATTAAGATAATTTTATGTTGAGAAATGACAGTTGTGACCATTTTACTCAAGGCTTGAAAATAACAAAATGAGCAATCTCATCCAACATTGCAATATTTTACATAATTTGTCAGTGCCTTGAATACGTCTCGTGAATTTCTCTCAGCTACCTGATTTTAGCTCAACATCTGTAAAACTGATTTCTGTGCAGACTAAGGTCAGTTAGCTGTGATGGCCATCTTGAATTATGCTGACTCCAAAAGTCAGTTGGTTATAGTTGTCAACCTAATGATTGTTTTCCAAAAATATATATTTCCAACATTTCAAACAAACAAACAAACAAACAAACAAATAAGCACACAGACGTGAGGAAAATGGCCTAACATTCATTTAAAGCGGCTAAAGGGGTGCCTCTTCTCTGTCCAGTTCAAAAACAAGCAGAATGCCATTAAAATAAGACATTTTCTAATCTAATTGAACAAAGTCCATTCAATTCCTGCACTATCTTTCACAATACTGCTTTGTCGCCACTAGTGGGCGATAGTGAACAGGTGGGGCTACAAAGATTCCCCTGCAAGCTCCAACTGAGAAAATAACAGATTTTGTTTGAACAGTGTTGGGAGCTAACAGTGATTTGTTAGGTTTGTTTAAAGACACAGGTTAAGACTTTAGGCAGTCGGGTAGTTAAATAGATGGGTTTTGAGAGGCTGGGTTACACCGATGCAGGCTAAAAGGATGAGTCAGTACACATTTAGGCAGATTTAACAGAGTGGATAAGGTGTCACACTTGCCATGAAATACTGAGCTGTAACAAAACTGACTCAGTGACAGATCAGATGCTTCAAACTTCTTCATTTTTTTAATCTTAAGCCATCAAAGAGAAAAGGCAATATTGTTTTTGCCTATGTGTGAGTGCTTGATTGTCTGTGGCGTTAACAAATTATCTCATGAACCACCGGAAAGATTTGAATAAAACACTCAGAAAGTAATCTTTGGCTGTTTGCCTTCAACTGATAAAACCTTGGAAACAGTCCTGTTTAAGATGGCCATCTCATCTAAGCACCTTAACAAACCGATAAAGGATTCTGTAACTCAGCCAGTTATGCAGACACAGAGCCAAGGTTAGCTGTGGTAGTAACTGTGAGTCATTCTTCAACTATAAAGTGAGAACTGATGGCACAATATTTATTTTTAAACATTTGCCATTCAAATTTGCCTGTAAGTTAGCAAAGTATTTTATGAACCATGAGCAAACGTTGATAAAACTTGCATAAAATGGTAATTTTTGCAATCATTCCAAAACAACATGGCCTCCACAGCCAAAAATATTAGGAAAAGCAAATACTGAATGTCTATGATTCAGGTAATTTTACAGAAGCTGAGCAAAACTTTGGTGTGGAAGGTGCTGAGGGGAGTGGTGGCGCAGAGGTTAGAGATGGTGGGCCTGTGATCAGAACATCGCCGGTTCAAGCCCCGATACCGACAGCATCAAAAAATGTGGGTGGAAAAAGGTGAAACACCCACACCTGCCTCCACCCTCATTCGCCCCACTCTGGGCCCCTGAGCAAGGCCCTTAACCCCCAACATCTGCTCCCTAAACAGGTCTCTCTTGAAAACAAGTTCTCGTGGCTCAATGAGACTAACCTGGATAAATAAAGGATAAAAAAATAAAAAAGAAGAGCTTTGAGCACTTCACATCTTGCAAACTGTTTGCTTAAAACTATGGCATTAAATATTGGCATCAGTCTAGACCAGGAGTCTGCAACCTGCGGCTCTTTGGTTCCTCTGCAGCGGCTCTTTCAAGCTTTGACCAAAACTGACGTAAAACTGAATTTTATTAGTTGTTACAACAACTAAAAGGACTACCGGTAGTTTTAGCAGTTTTCCTGTAATTTATTTAGCAAATATATGAATACTAGAAACATTACAAGGAGTAAAACATACTTTCACTTTATGCTTTATTTCTTCAAAGTATACGTACCAGTACTGGTTCTACAATTTTAAAAAAATCACATAAGAATGCATAGTTTATCGTCTTAGTTTTTAGAAAATGGGCAAAAACTACATTATGTTTTCCTTCTTTGCAAGAATCTCATCTTTTATTTTGTCTTAGAGTGTAAAAATATCAACAAATGTTAAAAATCATTAGATATTTTTTTTTAGTTTTATAAAATCACCCCTACTGTCCAGAAAAGTGCCCTCCAACCAACTTAAACAGGTCAGTGGGCCACCAGTTGAGAATCCCAGTTGTAGGTATTGTGGCTCCGAACACATTTAATTTAGTGAACAAAGAGGCAGAAATGGCTCTTTTGATCGTAAAGGTTGCAGACCCTAGCCTGTTGGTTAGCAAAATATCTCGAGAACAAATTCACAACCAAATCAACGTTGGTCCAAAGACCCTGATGGACAAACTACCTGTACTCACACTAGGAATAAGCCCTTCCATTTGCAACTGGGTCCTGGACTTCTTAACAAACCGACCACGCAGTCTGTGAGGATCCACAACTTCTCCTCCAGCATAACCCTCAGCACTGGTTCTCCCCAGGGCTGTGTGTTGAGCCCCCTCCTGTTCACTCTGCTCATGTAGACTGCGCATCTACCCATCCAGGCTGTCATATTGTGAAGTTTGCTGACGATACAGCAGTGGTGGGATGCATCACAAACAACGATGAGTCCAGCTACAGGCAGGAGATGGAACACCTGGAGAGTTAGTGCAGGAAGAACAACCTTCACATCAATGTAAAGAAGACAAAGGAGATGGTCGAGGACTTCAGACGGAACAAACACCCCCACCACCACCACCTCTCAAGGATCTGTGCTGTGGAAATGGTCTCCAGCTACAAGTACTGTACTTGGGTGTGCACTTGAAAGACAACCTCAGCTGGGGCAACAACACTACCAGCCTGATCAAGATGGATGGATGGATGGATGGATGGATATTATTATATTATTACTATTATTATTACAAGCATTACATTTCCATGTATTATTATTAATATCACCATCATCACAACTTTTACTACTATAAATGTTTATATTTATGTTTAAATAGTTACTCTTCATTAACTTGCATTTTAATTTACAGGTAACCCCCCACTTACGACTCCATCGACCTACGAACAACGGGACCTACGAACGTATCATATTTAATAAAAATATGAAATTACTGTATTTAAAAAAAAAAAATAATATATATTTTTTTTTTTTGTGTTTAAATGTTCTTAATTTCATGTGTACATCACTTTGTTGCAGCTGTGGTTGTTTTAAAGGCTTTATAAATAATAATTATGATAAAAAAGATCATTTCTGATCATTTTTGAGCAATCTTGGGCAACAGGAAGTAGGTCTTCAGTTTACACGGTCACAAATTAATGTAGAACACCGGACGCCATTTTAGGTTCAGTCACTGGGGTCTCCGGTCACAAATTACAGTAATGTAGAACACCGGACGCCATTTTAGGTTAGCTGCCCGGGAGCCGGCCGAAGACTGGTGACCAGGATGGCTTCATATGGATTAATTACGAGCTGGAAACGTCTCTGTGAACTTTGTGGATGTCTCAGGCAGCAGCAGCAGCTGCAGATTGATCGCGCCGCCGCTCCAACACCAGCTCATGGCTTGGCTAGCAGAAGCTAGCCAGCTAGCTAACACAGGTCTGGAGCAGCTGCGGTGGTTCACTGGCCGGCCGCCGCGCTGCTCGGCCCGACAACAATCAACGCATGGCAACCTAAGATGTCGGCTTTGACCATCTCAAAGTAAGAAAATATATTTTTATTTATTCTGTAAATGTGAATAGCAATGTTTAACATTACAGTACACTACTGTACATGCTTAAATGTGTGCGCGCGCTCCGTTAGCATGATAAATAAAGGTTGAATGAATGAATGAATGAATAATTTTTATAAAAAAAATTATTTTCACCCCCTACCTACGGCAGAATCGAGCTGCGAACCGTTCTTAGGTCCCGAACTCGTTCGTAACACGGGGGTTCCCTGTATTTATTGCAAACCACCTCATCCATTACAAGAAGAGTATTTCTCAAGCCAAATCCAGCTACTTCTCTGACATCATCAGTTCTAATGTTGGTAATTCAAAAACATTGTTCTCTCTCCTTCACCGTTCTGTCTCATCTCCTAACTCCCTGCCCTCTCACATGGTTTCCACAGAATTTTGCAACTCCATTATGTCATATTTCAATGAAAAGATTATTTCAATTCATAAACACCTTGGACCAAATACTGCCCCCAGCATCCTTGTTGAACTCCCCCCTCCCTCCCTCCCTTTCTCTAGTCGTTTTCGCATTGACCAGCCCTTAAAGGCCCGGGTGGCCCCGCCCCGCCCTCTAACCCGGGTTCAGCGTGTCCGCATTTTCCTTTTTTTCCCCGGCTCCGCCCTCGTTTTGGAACCATCTCCACCGTGGTTCCATCGGACCGCGGCCCGACGGGCCCAGTTTCACGTCATTTACTGCTCACATTTGATTCGTTGTTTGCAGCAGGGGCTGGACTGCTTCGTGTAGGGGCGAGACCAGAGGGCGTGACTAGCTGCGTGTTGAGTCATCAACTGCGATTTCGCCAGCGCACCTAAAAACACTCTATTTTCATCTAAAAACTACTTTTGAGTGCATAAAAATGATCGGAAACGTGTGTTTATATGCTTAACTTGCTAACTGTAGTGAAAAAACACATGAAAACTCAGTATTTATTTCGTTTTTTCCAAAAATTCGCAACCCGGAAGTCCGCTCGTAAATTTCGCCAGCGCACCTAAAAACACTCTATTTTCATCTAAAAACTACTTTTGAGTGCATAAAAATGATCGGAAACGTGTGTTTATATGCTTAACTTGCTAACTGTAGTGAAAAAACACATGAAAACTCAGTATTTATTTCGTTTTTTCCAAAAATTCGCAACCCGGAAGTCCGCTCGTAAATTTCGCCAGCGCACCTAAAAACACTCTATTTTCATCTAAAAACTACTTTTGAGTGCATAAAAATGATCGGAAACGTGTGTTTATATGCTTAACTTGCTAACTGTAGTGAAAAAACACATGAAAACTCAGTATTTATTTCGTTTTTTCCAAAAATTCGCATTCTGAGCTTTTCGGTAAGAACTGCCCACCCACGTCAAGTGAACACCCCACCCACTTCAAGGCTTGCTCTCCGGACAGTGCGCAATCAACGAGGGCGGGCCAGAGCTGGCTCTGGGCCAACCAGAGACGAGCGGGACCGGGGAGGGCCGGCAAATGCGTAAACGGCTTCTGTCTTCTCCCTCCCCCCTGCTGATAACATTGCAGACATTATCAGCAAGTCCAAGTCCTCATCCTGTCAACTTGACCCATTCCCCACAGTTCTTGTTAAATCCTGTCTCCCGTCTCTGCTCCCTATCATCACTAATATCATCCACTCCTCCCTAACCTCTGGCACTGTTCCCACAGCCTTCAAATCTGCTGCCATCACCCCCATCATCAAGAAACCAGGTCTTGACTTCACCAACTTCAGTAATCTTCGTCCGATCTCCAATCTGCCCTTCATCTCCAAGATCCTTGAAAAAACTGTTGCTAGTCAACTTCACTCTCACCTGTCCAACAACAACATTTATGAAGAGTTTCAATCTGGATTTCGCCCCCACCATAGCACCGAAACAGCCCTAGTAAAAATCACTAACGACCTTCTTCTTGCTGCTGACTCTGGTCTTCTGTCCATCCTCATTCTTCTTGATCTAAGTTCTGCCTTCGACACCATCTGTCATTCTATCCTCCTCAACAGACTAACCTCCATTGGCATCTCAGGTACCCCGTTAGACTGGTTCACCTCCTATCTCTCTGACCGCACTCAATTCATTCAGCTTAAATCCTTCCGTTCCCAGTCTTCCCCTGTCTCCACGGGTGTCCCCCAAGGCTCTGTCCTCGGACCCCTCCTCTTCATCATTTACCTCCTTCCTCTAGGCCACATCTTCCGCAAACACGGCATCCATTTCCACTGCTATGCTGATGACACGCAGCTCTACTTGTCATCAAAACCAAACTCCACCCACCCACCCTCCATCCTCACCGACTGTCTCAACGAGCTAAATCACTGGTTTTCTAACAATTTCCTTCAACTAAACAGCAACAAAACAGAAGTCATTCTCGTCGGTACCAAAAACTCTATTTCAAAATCAGAACATCTTCTCGTCCCCCTTAACAACTCTCTGCTATCCCCCTCCCCTCAGGTCAAGAGCCTCGGTGTCATCCTCGACACCACTCTCTCCTTCACTTCACACATCAACAATATTACTCGGTCTGCCTATTTCCACCTCCGTAATATTAACCGTCTCCGTCCTTCTCTCACGCCCCGCTCCACAGCCATCCTGGTGCACAGTCTTGTGACTTCCCGTATTGATTACTGCAACTCCCTTCTCTACGGCCTCCCCAACAAATCTCTCCACAAGTTACAGATGGTCCAGAACTCAGCTGCCCGTGTCATCACTCAAACCTCCTACTATGATCACATCACTCCTGTCCTGCAGCAGCTCCACTGGCTCCCGGTTAAATCACGCATCATCTTCAAAATTCTACTCCTCACGTTCAAAGCTATCCACAACCTTGCCCCTCCTTATCTATCTGACCTCCTACAAATCTCCATCCCATCACGCTCTCTCAGGTCCTCCTCTTCACTACAACTCCATGTACCCTCTGCCCGCCTCTCCACCATGGGGAGCAGGGCCTTCACCTGCTCTGCCCCTCACCTCTGGAACGCTCTACCGCCCGACCTTCGAAACACCACCTCCCTTTCTCTGTTCAAGACTGCCCTGAAAACACATCTCTTTAGACTAGCTTATCATTAACTTTACTAAATGTATTTTTATCTTCCATTTTATATCCTTTATGTATTTTATATTTCAATTTGTCGCTGATAATGTTTGCTCTGTATTCACTGTGTTGGTTTGTTAAGTGTCCTTGGGTGTCATGAAAGGCGCTTTTAAATAAAATGATTATTATTATTATTATTATTATTATTTATAAAACTGAAATGAGAGCTTCTAAACTTAATTTACTCACTTAAATTGTTCCACAGCTTATGTCATTGATATTAGTTCTTACTTCGTTTACTTAAAAATGAAGATCTTTCAGTTTCCCTTAACTTAAAAATATATTTTAATACAGGCAAGCCGACAATTGTTTCTAACCCAACATAGTACTGTATTTCCTATGTTTAGAAATACACAATATCTCTACATTTTAAAGCGGAAGACATTATGAATAATAAAACTGCATTATTTATTAGTCTATAATTACTCTTTTCTGAAGTTTATTTGTTGGATCTACTGTATATTAGTTTCATTACTCAACCCTCCATGCAATATGGCACTAAAAAATGTGTGAAATAAACAATTCTCTAGTTTTATAAACAATGACAAACAAATTTGATCATTTTTGTCTGATATATTCTATATGTGGCTTCCAACAGAGTTTTCATCAACAATTCAAAATTTTATTTCGGATGCTCTTTCAATTTCAACTCCATGTACAGTAATTTCATTTCCATGTTAACTAATCCATGACCCATAAACACGTGCTTTGATTCTACGTGTTTAAGATCACCTTCTGAGATCTGACTTTATTACGGTACATGAGATTGCACTGATGTCTAATGTTTTTTCTCCTCCAAAATAGATATTGGTTTAAAACTCTGGCACAAAAGGTGGCGGCGGGCAGGGTCACCTGCTGCAGCATGAAACCACACACATTTACACACTGACGGTGTCACATGGTGTTACACATCTGTGGTCAGCGTTCACACACTCTGCCTGAAGACCACAGTTTTCCCAGTGGTCCAGTGGTGCATCCCTAGAGGCTTCCTGACGCTCACTTCACTGCGAGGTAAGGAGGATTTAGAGCGGAGGAAGGACGTTTCCTCAAGATTTACAGGATTTAACTCCTCGCATGTCACTCTGGAAGAGTCAGAAGTCTGCGGCTACCAGTAACACCAGCAGTGGCCTCCTAACCAGAACAACAACACATCACTGCTGAGGCAGGACTTGTAAAATAAGGCTTTATGGGCAACTAGAAAAAAAAAACAGCTTTGCTTCTCCTGATGTTCAAGTTTGTCATAACCTCTCAGTGGTTTATTAAAAGCTCATATGTGAGTCTGTGTTATTCTTAGTGTTTGTGGTCACTCTGTCACCTCTAACATCCACAAGTTGTACTAAAGCAGCAGCACTTCAGTGGATTATTTTGCCCACTCTGACTTTACCTGATAAATTCAAAGTTACGTTTGTCAACCATTAATCTCCTGAATCAGAGATCATCCTTGTTCACGTTGAAGAAAAACGTTACCCACATTAAAAAAGTTTACCAGAACCGCCTTCTTCCACCTGCATAATATCGCTAAAATTAGAAACGTCTTATCTAAAAATGATGCAGAAAAACTGGTTCGTGCTTTTATCACGTCTAGACTGGACTATTGCAATGGTTTGTTATCTGGGTGTCCAAATACTTCTTTAAAAAGTCTTCAGTTAATCCAAAATGCTGCTGCAAGTCAAGAGTCCAAACTGGAGTTAGTAGGAGAGATATCTCTCCAGTTTTAGCTTCTCTCCACTGGCTCCCTGTCAAATTTGGAATAGAATTCAAACTCTTACTTCTAACCTACAAAGCTCTCAACAACCTAGCTCCATCTTATATTTGAGCTCTTGCTGTTTCAGATTTCCCTAACAGAGCACTGCAGGTTTACTTGCGGTTCCTAGAGTTTCCAAAAGCAGAATGGGAGGAAGATCTTTCAGTTATCAGGCTCCTCTCTTGTGGAACCAAGTTCCAGTTTCTGTCCATGAGGCTGACACATTGTCCAGTTTTAAGACTTTCCTTTTTCATAAATCCTATGGTTAGGGTTAGGCTTGTTATTTTGCCTTAAAATTAGAAAAGACAAATGGATCTCATTTCTTAATTGTTTCATATGAATAGTTTTCATTTGATATTATTTATATCTTGATTCTCGACCTGCCATGTATCGATTCCTCCTTCCTGTTCCTCTCAAACCGAGCCGGTTGAAGCAGATGATCGCTTGTCCTGAGCCTGCTTCTGCTAAAAGTTTTTTTACTCATGAGGGAGTTTTTCCTTTCCACTGTCGCCTTCAGGCTTGCTCAAGATGAGAGTTCTGCAATGAAGTTAAAGTCAAAGCAGTCTGCTCCTCAGATAATTAATGTAATTAACTTACTTTTATACATTTTAATGTTTTTGTCCAGTGCCCTGAGATGACTTCTTGACTTGACACTACAGTATATAAATACAGGTAGTCCTCGACTTACGGCGATCTCGACTTACGGCGATTCAGTGTTACGAACGCATTATCATTAATTTAAAAATATATATAAAATTAAAAAAATAATAATTGAAAAATCTTATTTTATGTGTTTAAATGTTCTTGATTTTATGTGTACAGCACTTTGTTGCAGCTGTGGTTGTTTGAAATGGCTTTATAAATAAATTATTATTATTATTATTATTTTGAAGCCGATTACTCAGTTTGAGCAGTGTTTGGCAGTTGTCGGTTAGCTTCGGTTACCTCCAGCTTCGACAGCCGGCTTTGGACAGACCATCTGTCCGATCAGAGATTCCTTCGCTCGGATAAATGAGCTGGAAACGCTCGGTGAACTCTGTGGACGACTCAGGCGGACGAACGGCTTGGCAGCCTGGATGTTGGTGAGGCCAGGGCTATTCAACTTATGCCCCTTTTCCACTACCGGCCCAGAGCGGCCCAGTCTGGTCCGGTCTGGTCCAGTTAGGATCGGCTCACATGCACGGTTTTGTTTCCATTCACTTACTGCAGCCCTTCTGTGGGCGGGGTGTAGAATCTCACTCGTCCTACCACGTGGTGGCGGTAGTGTTACCTCAAGCTATTTACTAGCCACCACTAAACATTAGAAGAAGAACACCCTGCAGAACCTTGTCTCACCACCTGTTGGCGGTAATGTCCCTTGAGCTATTTAATGCTCTGATCTTACTTTATAGACTTTTCAGCTTGTTTTAAACCCCTGTGTTTTCCATTTTGTTTCTTTATAATAAAGATTATTCTCATATATGCACAAGGTTCCTGTTAACATTGCTTAACACATTGATCACACTGCCCTGTAATCAGTTAAACTATTTTTACAGTAAGGTAATATTAAATGTTTGTATTTCATTAAATTTAAACGGTAATATTTTGTCAGGGCTAATTCAAAGTCAAATGCAAATGGATAATTTGGTTTAAACTGTCCCATAAACATTAAAAGCATGTTTCTTTAAACGTAAAAACAAAGTATTAATAATTAAATGTTTGTTGATCAGGAAACTCGTTTGGGCATCCAAGAACAGCTTCATCGGGGTTGATGGCGACGTCTGTGCATCCTTGGAAAAGCTGCTGCACCCACAACCCGACATCAGGATGGATGGATGGATGGATGGATGGATGGGTTCATGTTGACATCTGTGCATCCTGGCAAAAGCTGCTGCACTACTCATGACACGACAACAGGAAGGATGGATGGATGGATGGATGGATGGCTGTTCAAATCTAATAATCTTTTTCTTATGATTCTTTAAAGGTCAAATGCAAATGGAAAATATTGAATGGTAAATGGAGCTTATTTATATAGCGCTTTCCAGCCCCCTGTGAGGAGCCCCAAAGCGCTTTACAATACCAGCCATCCACCCATTCATTCAGACATTCATACACCGGTAGTGGTAGCCTGCCTTGCAAGGCGCCATCCAGACCTACCGGGAGCAACTCGGGGTTAAGTGTCTTGCCCAGGGACACACAACACATGGTGGGCGGATGCGGGATTCGAACCTCCAACCTTCCGATCAGGGGTCGACTGCCATTACCACTACACCACGGTCGCCCACAATAATATTGTGTAATATTCTTAACTTCCAGTATGTTTTTAAACAAACACTATACTGTACACACTTAACATTGTAAAATATGTTTAGGAAATTATTGTTCAATGACACCACTTAAGAAATTCATTCATTCATTCATTCAACCTTTATTTAGTCAGGTAAATCTTTTGAACCTCAAGGGCTCATTTACGAAAGCGACCTGCTAAAACTAAAGAACAATGAACAGCAGTGGTAGAATTTCCTTAAATAAAATGTTTATTATGAAAACTAAGAAGTGAAAAAAGCACAAAAATAAATACTGCATCCACCTAAATGATTTTTTTCCTGTTGTCTCATGTGCTTCCTCCAGAAGACACAAGTTGATAAATTCTGGTGTTGACTTCTTCGTCTTAACTGTAAAAAAAAAAGAAAAACATGGTTACCGGTAATTCAGTCTAGAAACTGTTTTATATGTAGATATCTTTTATAAGATATATGTAAGATATATATACATATATCAAATATCTCAGAAACCACAAAGCAGATATTTTTCAAACCAACACAGTGTAATCACTACATGTTTATATACACACTGTAAGCTGTTGGAGTTATTTGAATTAAAATTCGATTTTTAATAGACATAAGTGTGTCGACCTAGCTTTTTTTTTCTACTAGTATTTAACACATATCTTAGATCTCAGAAACCACAAAGCAGATATTTTTCAAACCAACAGAGTGTAATCACTACATGTTTATGTGCATACTGTAAGCTGTTGGAGTTATTTGAATTAAAATTCGATTTTTTAATAATTTATTTTCGAAGCACATGTGATAGGTTTGGAATTAGTCAAAACAAATCAATTTAAATCCAGCAGATTTGACCACAACGTGACATTATTAAGAACTTGTTAACCTGAGGAACCCTCGTGGTATAAAGCAGCTATGAAATATATTTTTTAAGCTTTTATTTAGCTACATTTAAAACAAAGAACGCCGATCGACCCCACCCGCGCATGCATGTGATGTGCACGTGTCGACCTACTTTGTTAAAACCAGCTGATTTGACCACAACGTGAAATTATTAAGGAACTGTTAAGCTCAAGCACCCTCTTGATATAACGTCAGCTATGAACTATATTTTTTAAAGCGTTTATTTAGCTACATTATAGAAATAAAGACGGCTCACGTGCGCGCGCGGGCGCGCGCGTGCACGTGGCGAAACTACTTTTTTAAATCCTGCCGTTTTGACAACAACGTGGAATTATTAAGGAATAGTTCGGCTTAAGACACATGTGTGCTGTAATTTTTAATACAAATAATTGTTTTTACCGTGTTAATCTTGTAAAGTCCTTCGGTGTTTGCTCCCTCACGGCAGCCACTTCCTCAAACTCAGTCCAGCCTCCTCCTCACGGTTCGGGGCCAGCCGGCCTCGGACCTGCTCTGAGATGAGTCCGGAATCTTGGCGCGGCGCCGCGCATCTGTTAGGTGGAAATGCTCTCCAACGCGCGCTTGGCACGCAAATATGACGTCACATCCGAGCCGGGCCACCAAGTGGAAAAGGGGCATAAATTGATCAGTGGGGCACAGTTACTGAAAGCCAAGAGCTCAGGAGCCAGAAATCCAGCAGTTATTGTCATTTGTTTTACAGATTAAAATTTGGTTTTATTTAAAACTGGACCCACTGGTGGGTCGAAATGAGCTCACCATTGGGCTTGATTTGGCCCCTGGGCCACCAGTTCAATAGTCCTGCTTTAGCGTAAAATCTTCTTGCACATAGGATTATTTTCAAACATTTACTCAAATGTCTACAGATTTGTCATTTACTGTATAAAGATAATGCTAATCTCAAAACTTGGCATGAAGGTCGGTGGGTGATATGCATTTCCTTTTGCATTGGTTTTTAATTTCATCATCACTGGCTTTAGCGAACTTAAAAAAAACTTGCAGCTTTGTTTGGGTCATCAACAGTTCAGGTGACAGAGGCTGCTAAATAAAAATGTTTGCATTACAAAGGTAAAAACTAAATAAGTGCAACAATACTGGGAAGACTGTGATATATATATATAAAAAACGTTTTAAATCAAATACGTATTTCTCCCATGTCTGTGATGTTGTAATATTCAGCACTTCATTTGCACTAAAGTGACTGAATATACCAACTTTGCTCCTCGTTGCACTTGTTTTTAAACCGGCGTCGTGTGACAAACTGCTGCGGCCACTCCTCATTCCAGCTTGCTTCTCCCCGGAACAGCCTGGTAAATACTCTCAAATTATGCGGCTTAATCTCCCTGTCAGCCTTCGTTTGCTTCTACTTTTTCACATACCGGTAGTCTTCATCGTTTTTTTTAATTTTTTTAATACATTTAACCAATGTCTTCCATGCACATCCCCATTAAGAAAAAATCTGCCCAACCAAGCTCTTGTTAATATTTCTGTGCAACGTTAGTAATGTTTTGATGGTTTCTGACTTCTACTGCTGAAGGCGCCACAATCAGCCAAACACATGCGCTCCATGACTCACTGACGTGTCATGAAAACAACCGCTGGATTAAGAACTGTCCACAGGTTCACGCACAAAACCCACACAGTTTAAACATCTGAGGTGTTGATGTCCCTGCAGCTTGTTGTCTTAGGCTGATGGGAAACTGGTTGATGCATAAGTTGCTGTTTTTTTGTTAGTTTGCTTGAAACAAACTGTTTCAACAGCCTAAACGATAAAATAAACACCTGTCTGTGGGTTGACCTTTGCAAATTTGCGCACATGCATAGCAGACTGAAGATGCACAGTAACGACGACAGAAAGGTCACGTTTTTACAACCGTTTGACAAAAGGGCCCCATGTTCAGCATGTGGGCTTACACCCTGGACAGGTATGTACTGTGCAATTACCACGCTAGTTCCTAGCATGCAATTATCGCTAGATGCTGTAGCATTAAGTGTGGAGCCAGAGAGCAACTTGAAGAGAGAGTGTCAGGTGTCGAGATGTGCTTCATTTAAGCTGCCTTCTTGCAGGGCGTCCTCAGATATGAGGGCAGACTCGTTGCGTGGCCTGGGCTGCAGTGGGTGTGACCAGGCATGAGAGAATGTGTGTAGGTGTATTTACCGTTTTAAAAATAGGGCATGTCTGACAGACAACTGACAAATCAAAATGTGTGTTTAGGTTTGTCGCGCACGAGAGAGATAGAGGGAGCCAGCAAGACCGTGTGAACGTGGCTCCACGGTGCGAGCAACTGTGACACTTCCATCATCGGAGACCGACAGAATGTAGAACTGACGGGAATTATTTTTTTTTTTTTAAAGTGAGCACAGGCTGCATATTTGTACAAACGTGTGCGGAGAGGAAAGTTGGGCAGATTCTAACTTTCGGAGATATTTGCTTGTTTATCACGGCTCGCATGTACGGATGTTTGTGCGCCTGCATGCGTGTGTGCACAGCCATGTCTGCAGGGTGAGGTGGAGGCCAATGCTTTGGCAGCAGGTCTGGCACGTCTTTCAGGCCCAAACCTGTAGAGGAGAGAGGGGAAAACTAGAGCAGCAGAAAGCAAATAGGTGTGAGTCTGCCGCCCTATGTGTGCTTTTGCTTATTCCTCAACATCATTACAAGCTTCTCTCACTGTCAAGCCAAATACAAGTCAGTTCCACCTCACAGTGAATCCTGGAATGGTTTTGACAACCGTCAGTGGTTAAAAAGATCAGGAAGCAGAATCTAACTTTGAGTTAATCAACATCCACACACCCACAACCTAATCTCAGGGGAATCTGAATAGATTTATTTCTTGTTTACATCGTGCTGGGTGGTCACAGTTTCCCACCTGATACAGTTTTATTATATTCTCTGTTTTATATTTTGGTTTAGATTTGTATCTATATGTCCATAGCAAAACACAGCAGGCATGTGAGGCAGTGCTTGTTTTGCTTTGACACTTCAGCCATGCGCATCGCCACTGATGAATACATTGTATTTCAGTAGTCACGCATCTCAGGAATGTGTTTAAAGTCTATTTGCGGTGCTCTTTTTGGTTTGTTTCTCCCCCAGCTGGCCACACACTTTGACTTTTTTTATTTTATTTTGACTGAAGCTTCCTGAAATTTGGCATTAGGTTACAGGGAAACAACATCGGTGCAGCAGGAAGCGCTTCGATTTCGTATTAAAGCAAAAAGATGAATTGTGAAAGTAGCTTCTTAGAAGGTGACGGCAGAAAATCTGCCAGAAGAATCAAAAGTAAAAGTT
>JBBPBX010016524.1:0-11720 GCA_038048925.1 Garcialebias charrua | reverse complement strand
AGCCTCCATGTGCCGGAGTCTCACGTGTTTCCCGTCTTTGTCCTAAAAGACCAGAGCTCGGGTTTCTGCCACATCCAAGCTTCCTAGGAGATGCGGTCCCCCACGCTCCCTCCTCCTTGTCCGTCTCTTGAGTTCTACGACCCACCCTGCAAGAATAAACACACACACACACACACACACACAATGAGCAAACACATACATAATACATCAACATCATGACGGAATTAGGCAAACAGTGAAGTGCATGCTTTAAGCCTGAGAAACTCAACTTTATCCTACAACTACAAGCAAAACACATCAAACAAGGTGGACAAACAGAGAACAGACGGGCCGAATCACAGGGAGGGCTTTGGCTTGTCACGCCAAAAATTATGACAAGTTTCTCCGTGTCTGCTATAAATACTGTATACCGTCATGCAATGTAACGAAAGCAGCCAGAGGAATGAGCCGTAAATCACCGTAATTATCATTACGCCCTTGTCAAGAGAGTGTCGCTCAGATGCATGAGGGGGGATTATCTGACATATGTACACCTGAGGCTATGCCCTCCCTCTCTCTTCTCCTCCCTCCTCTGGTGAAATTACACCAAAGCACCTTTATATGAATCATAAGTTTGTTGGTGAAATGTACTGTAAGTCTTCAGCACATGCAAGGGAAGTAAATGAGCTAAATAATTTTTTTTTTGTATTGAATAAATCTTCACTTCAGTGTGACGTTGTAGGAAATCTGAAATGTATTTTGGAAGATCAAACAGGGCTGTGTAGTGTTTCTTTGAGATGTTCCACATTATAAAAAATGATTCCCTCAAAAAGTAGAAACAATTAAAGGATAAAAGTTCTTTATTATCATTCGCATCACATGTGGTACATGAGATGGAATGATATTGTGCACCCAAGGTCCCAGTCACACCCAAAAATATAAAGTATAAAAAGAAACAGTATACAGGTAGTCCCCGACTTACGAGCGAGTTCCGTTTCTGCGAGTTGCTCGTAACACGAAAATTCGTAAGTTGGAACACGAAGCACGTGTTCTCGTAAGTCCGGATTTTCGCTCGTAAGTTGGAACATTTATGCTAGTGCTACTACGAACACTCGTTTTTCATCAAAAACGTTCATATTAGTTCATAAACATGGTCGGAAACGTGTTTCCAAACGGTTAGCTAACACACTTTCATCTAAAAACACAAAAAAGTGCTGTATTTTTTACAAATTTACTGCTCGTTCGCCAGCTCGTAAGTCCGGATGCTCGTAGGTCAGAGCGCTCGTAAGTCGGGGACTACCTGTACAAGGATCTAAGATATGCACTAAAAACTAATAATGCAATACTATGTATTAAACAGCAGCCTGAACATGAGTACAGCAGATGGGTATGAATACAGCAGCTTAAAGGCAAGAAATCAGCAGCATGGATAATCAGCAGCACAGATAAGTCACATATCATCAATTAAAGTGGCATTACAGTGATTTTTTTTACAGCTATTTTCATGGTTAGGGATTTATGAGTCGAACATCTTCAGGGTAGAAGGTGTTCCTCAGTCTAATGGTTCTACACTTAATGTTCCTCAACCTTCTGCCCGACGGGAGAAGGCAAAAAGTGTGTGCTGGGTGAGTGGCGTCCTTCATAATGCAATTCAATTCAGTTTATTTACCGTATTTTCCGGAATATAGGTTGCAACTTTTTGCCTAATTTGCATGCCCTGCGACCTATAGAGAGGTGAGACCTATTTATGGATTTTTTCCCCATATTTTTAGACCAATTTTTGGCTCAGATGTGACCGTTTTTCATTTTGGCAGAAAATGGTGCAGTACCACTTTTGTCCGCTAGGTGACACTTCCAGAGAGTCCACCGACCGTTTCCAGCTCATGTGTTTGAAAAAAAGCCTCCTCTGCTCGGACTGACTCTGTCGCTGTCCGGCCTCCTGCTCTGGAGGTAACTACTGTTAAGCCCGAGATACACTCATGCGTCCTCACGATACGCCTATACGCAGCGTACGTACGCTGTGGCAAAAGCGTAGCCCCGCGTAGCCCCTCAGGGCACGTACGCGCAAAAGTTTTTTTTTACTACGCATACGCGATGCGCGGTGTCTGAACATAAACTTCCCCGGCGCCGGACTGTTTTGTATGTTACACAAATTAAATAAATTCCCCTTCTTTATCGCTGATCGGGCCTTTTCTTTTGTTTTTTTGCCTAAAGTCAAGTAACCGCTTCTTCCTCCGTTCACTCGATGATTGAAATGAATGAATTCAGGTCCTACCTGGGTGCGGCGATGTTTTAAATATCCCTGGTGGGCTGTGTGCTGCAGGAAAAGCACTCCCTGTTATTATTTTTATTTCTGAGAGAACTTTTTACAACATATATAGTAGAAACACCGCATGAACACCGCCGCGGTCTTCAAGGCGCTACATGAGCTGGCTGTCAATCATTTCAGTAGGCGTGTCAGCAAGTAACCAATCAGCGAGCTCAGTTGAGTCCCCTCCGTGTGCAGCTGCTCATATTACAACAAGGAGAACGCGAGCGTTTGAAAGCTGATAGTTTCTGACATATGCTGAAGCATATCAGCAAAACACATGGTGGCGTACCTGAGGACGCATGAGTGTATCTCGGGCTTTAGCTCTGTGTTTCTTAGCTGTTTGTTTGCAAGATAAGTCAAGAACCACTCAGTGGATATTTCTGAAACTTATAGAATGTAATCACTGTATGGACATTTACAAGTGACTAGCTTTATGAGATGTTTGAGATTTAAAAAAAGCAATGATCTTTTAGCTTGTTGTTAGCGGTTAGCTACCGTAAACAGATACCTACTATTTAGATAAATAGCTCATAAACCACTCGGCGGACATTTTTCTGCTCACAGAGTGTAATTATATGGCTTTAATTTACAAACTGTTGCCCTGTATGAAACATTTGAGATAAAATTTGATTTTTTATTCGTGTTTTGAGAGACGGACTCGTCTCTTCGTTTTATTTCCGTTTATAATGTTATAAATAGCTCATAAACCACTCGACGGATATTTTTTCTGCTCACAGAGTGTAATTATATGGGTTTAGTTTACAAACTGTTGCCCTGTATGAAACATTTGGGATAAAATTCGATTTTTTATCCGTTTTTTAGAGACGGAATTGTCTCGTGTTAGCTTCCGTTTTATTTCCGTGCATATTTTAGCAAATAGCTAATAAACCACTCGGCTAATAAACCACTAACCCTTGTGCTATAATGTCAGCTATAATTTTTAGCAAACAAATAATTGTTTTTACCGTGTTAATCTTCTTAAAAGCCTTGCTGTGCGCTCCTGTGGCAGACATTTGCAACAGAGCTAAACACTCGGTCCATATTTCCGGGTTGTCTCAGCGGTGACGCGTCACGTCAGCGGTGGATGACGCATTACGTCGGCGGTGACGTAGGTGCGACCTGTTTATGGATTTTTCTAATTTTTCGTTTCGTTTATTTATTCATTTCATTTTCATTTCCATTTAAAAGAACACAAACACATTTTCAAAATAAATTAAAAAAAAACATAAAATGAAGGGAAGCAGAAGAATTTAATTTTTGGCAGTAATTGGACAAAACCAGGGTCGCAAATCGCCACTATGCAGGTTATGTATGTGCAAGGCATACGGGCGCTGCCCTACAGGGGGCGCCAAAACCGTCTCTAGAAAAAATGTTTTTCTAGCAGGCATCTTCTTTAACTGCATGAAATGATCAATAACAGGGAAACAGCACTGCTTAGGCCCCCCCCCCCTGCTCCCTCACCTCCCTCCTCCTATCTCTCTGCTCTCCCTTCACACACAGGTGCTGTGAACACGCACCCCTAGAGAACGCACACAGGCACGTTATTTATTTATTTATTTATTTTTTCACTCGTGCACTTGACTTTGGAGCGGCAGAAAAACTATCCAGGGCGCAAAACAGGAAAAGGAAGTTGTTGGAAGGATGAAAAAAAAGCCTTTCAATAGCTGTGTTTCCATCCATTTTCATTTCGATTTTTGAGCTAATTTTTTAAATCTCGCAAATATGTAAATACAAATTAATGCGAAGCAGAAGTGTTTCCATCTGCTGGCTTGTAGCGCATCTACCAAGCCACGCACAGCGTCATTACGTCAGACGTCAGCGTCATTACGTCAGACGTCAGCACTGCGCATGTCTACAGTAAACAGGAAGTAGCGGTTGAAAACAGAACCCGGCCACACATCTCGTCAAAATGGAGAGAATATTTCAGGTACGTGTTGCTATCGGGCGAGTTGTATTTATTCTGTCATGCCAACTAGTTTTAGCGATGTTACATGTTGTCCGGAGCGGAAACAGCTGATCAGTCACGTGACGTGAATGTTCGCTTCGGCAGCACGAGTCGGAAAATCTGTTTCCATCTGTCGTTGTGCGCATCTGCTCATTTCCGAACATCCCAAAAACCACCTCAAGCGAGCGTATAAACTTTTTGGCGAACTTGAGAAAGTAAATACGGATTTTGCCGTTTCCATTAAGCTTTTCTGCTGCGATACTTCAAAATGCGCACCTAGAAACCTTGATGGAAACACGGCTAATGTGGTTAAAAGATATTAGGTAAGTACAGTCAGTGTATGAGCAGGACAGGAGGGTTGTAAAATATTCAGGTTAGCTAAAGCTAGCCTAATAGGAATCGTCCCATATTTGGCTGTTAAATAAATGTAGCCTCCCCTAAAGACGTGATTTGTTTAATATTTTTATGAATATTTTATACATGTCCCACACATCCACACACTAAGTGTAAGAATGACCTAAATAAAACTCAGGAAACATTAACACAAGCTAAACTGTTGTGGTGGCAGTTCCCAGCTATGTTCCAATGCAGTGCTGCAATTTATTCACTCATATGTACATTTATTATTATTGATTCTTTAATTAAAGATGAGTTGTACAAGTTTATGTGTGTATCAGACAAATTACTCCTCAGTGTCACTATAGACTCAAAGGTTGGTGACCCATGTTACCAACCTTTTTGGCAGAGGGACACAAGTTTAAATGTCTAATTTAATATCACTACAGTGGTGTGTGTTGTGATGTATCTGGTAAGTCAGATTAGATGAAATGTCCAGTCAGTAACTGTTATCCAACAAGGAGATCATTTAAATTAAAGTTTCATTTCTATTGTGGTTTGACTGCTGTATTTTTAAACCTACTTAACACAAAATTAATGTCATTCAGCTGTGAGGATGGAGAGAAGGAAGAGAAGATGACAGAGGAATCAGGACAGACTGGGGAAGGCAACAGGTTGGTCTAATGCAGGTGGAAGTGAGGGAACAGCTACTTAATCCCAAGCAATAACATGTAAACATTATTTTTTTAAACTGTATTAAGATCTGTAATTTTTACAACTAATATATAATGCTTTTTTGACCATATGACAGTGCAGAATGCCACAGACAAAGGGTGAAGGAGACAGACACGAGGTCAGTGATAGAGGAGACAAGTGATGACATCAGGTAGGAATAATTACATTAGGGAGGCAACAAAAACCTATACTGTATACCATGATGGTTTGAATTTCTGATGACCATCTTTCATTGTCTTCTTTCACGGAAAGTAACAGTTTAAATGTCATAAATGTTAAAACACTGACATGGACTCCAGGCTGTTAAGATTTCATATTTTCACTACATAAAATGTTGAGCACTGATTACCACTACTGTTATACATTTTTACTTTATTAAACTTCTTATTTGTTTATCATTGAAATTATCACCTGATATGATATGTAACATAAAAAAATCTGTAATATTGCTACTGTATTTTCTAAGTGCATGACTAAGGGAGGAAAGCTGTATGAGGCGGCAGGTAAAGGGAGCGCGCGGGGCGCGGGGGGGCGCCGTTGATGTTTTCGCATCCACCTCAAAAATATGTAGTTGCGCCCCTATATTTTGGTGCGACCTATATTCCGGAAAATACGGTATATAGCGTCAAGTCACAACAAGTCATCTCAGGACACTGAACAGAAAAATGCATACATAAAATTAGTTAACATAAACATTCATATTAAAAAAATTTAATTTTACGTTATTTATCTGAG
Organism: Garcialebias charrua; assembly: GCA_038048925.1. Lineage (NCBI taxonomy): Eukaryota > Metazoa > Chordata > Actinopteri > Cyprinodontiformes > Rivulidae > Garcialebias > Garcialebias charrua. The sequence goes on along the minus strand of JBBPBX010016524.1, from coordinate 5,679 downwards.
GAGCAGACTGCTTTGAACTTAACTCATTGCAGAACTCTCATCTTGAGCAAGCATGAAGGCGACAGTGGAGGAGCCCTCTTCCCTCATCTGGAGGTGTAGATGTCTGTGATGGTGGGGAGGCTGACTCCAGCATCTTCTGTGCAGCCTTCATCACTCTCTGTAGATCTTGTTTTTCTCCAGATAAAGTTGAAGTGATGAAGTGAAGGCTGATTCTTGAGATATTTTGCAAACAGTACAGAGAGACACACACACAGACGTGGAAAAAAAACAATCACTCCTTTTTTTGTTTTTGGAGGCGAGTGATAAGGATTCTCCTTTTGTGTTACTAAATACTGGCAGGACACCTGTAGTTTGTTTACATGTGTCTGTAGACACCTGTAGTCTGGTTTTCTACAGTTTGCCTGCTTTTGTGAGGCTGACTGGGTTTGACTAACTGTAAGCCAATAGCTGAATATGCAAATGTGCATTTTATTTGCATCAAAGAAGACTTGCTTGAAAAAATGAATAATGCCTCTTTAAATATGATGGCTGTGACATTAAAGTAAATGAAGGAAACAGAGGAAATATATATGTTAGCCTTTTATACAAAAAAAAAATATTTGTTTGGAGAAAAACAAAAGTTTGTGACTGTTTAATTTAGATTGGGATTTGCAGGAAAGAGATTTTGGATGCTAATCTTAAAAAAAAAAACTTCATTGTCTCTGCTGCTAAGAAATTAAAATACCACTAGTAAAAACAAGCAGAACGTTTTAGCTTGTATTACACTGAGGTTGTGTATGTTGAATTCACAAACGTCCTGCACGATGCAGCGACTTGTAACCTGAGTAAATAATGTCCTTTGAGGACAAAACAGTATTTTTTTTTACCCCAAGTTCTTATTTTAATATTTAACAAATGTGTCATTATTGCTTGCTTTTGTTGTCATGTAACTGCCTGTGTGCACATTTATCTTTCTGTCTGTCTGCTAAATATATATACTGTATATATATATATATTTTTTTACAGATTTTAAATAAATTTCAGAAATAAAACTTTCAATGTATCTACAACTGATTAATTTTCTTGGGTGAATACGATTCAAGACGGCTGCTATAAATTTTACAACGACTGAGATTAAATTAGTTGTGGCAGTAGCTGAGAGGGTTCCCCAACACATGCTGAGAACTCAACAGACTGAGTAAATCTTTGCTTGAAACTTTGACATGTGTGGCAGAGAGGGCAATATGCATTCCTTGAAAGACTGCTTCTTTTAGTTTGTGTTCCAGGAATAAACACATTTTCAAATCCTAATCCCACACTGTAGGCTCAAAAATGTAAACCTTTGCGTCATGAGATTCCTTCACAGACTGAAGATTTGCTATCACAGCAGTCAATGAGCACACAAAGCCTGGAATGACAATGATGTCATCAGGATTTCATCAGGCCTGTGCAATGGCCGCCTATACAAAAAAAAATCACTCGGAAGTTCATAGATGAGACGGAGAATGTGCTTGTGTCTGTGTTACACTGTAGAGGAAATAAAGTTGTTTCCTAATCGAACTGCAGGGACCGGCCTCTCCTTTGAGGATTTAATCATTACATATCACCTGTCATCTTTTATGACAGTTTAAAACTAAAATCATCTAAAGCTGAGAAGGGTTAGCTGTTTAGGTGTACTGGTACATTTGTAACCTAATCATGCGTCAGTGCTCAGAATATGTTTTGAGGATGACTGTCAGCTACTACACCCTGTTTAGCTCAATATTTGTAAAACTGACTGAGTGTGTAACTGTGACAGCCATCTTGATTTTAGTAGTTGTATTATACAGTATATGGTTATACAGTATTATATAATATGTACAGTAGTATTTAAAAAGTAGTTGACTCCAAATAAACAATGAGTTTTAGATATACAGCTACCGGTAGATTGCTTTATGTTTGCTAACAGACGTGGTTAATGCCAACAACCAATAGTTTTAAGTGAAAGTATTGCACAATGTGTAGAGTCAAAGTAGGTGTTGGGGATGATGTGCAGCTAGCACAACTTTAACTCAGTGATAATAAAACTGACATAATTATAACCAGTTTTTTTATTTTTGAGGTTTGCTGACTGTGGCAGTCATGCTGAATTGGGTTGGCTCCAAAAATGCATCAGCTGTAGATGTACATTTCTAAGAGTTTCATTACAATATGGCAAGTAGTTCATGAGATATTTTGCTACAGTCACGGTTGACTTTATTAGTTAGTAGCAAAATTTTATCAACGGTTCTTGTGTAATCAGTTAGTATTTTATTCATTCAACTTTCATATAGACTAACTGAGTCGCGAGGACTCATTTACAAGAGGGACCTGTTCTGAACAAAAAACACAGATGAGGTACAACCAACAGAAGACAATCATATAAAAGCATATAAAAGGAAAAATAAATAAAACAAATCAACAACAGCTACATAGTGCTTGGAGTAGGTGTTGAAATCACTCTCAGATGACAACACGTGGAATTTTAGCGTCTTATCTGTGAAATTGTTTGGGTTATAGCCGTTTGCCTAGCTGTGGTGAGTGACCATATTGTATGGAGTTGACTCCAAAAGTTAATCAGTGGTAGATGTGCATCTAATGATTACTTACTGGATGCATCAATAAAATCTATAGACTAGTTCGGAATTATTTTGCCAATGTTTCAGCAAAACATTAGCAACCGTGGGCAGCACGGTGCCGCAGTTGGTAGTGCTGCCACCTCCTCGGAGCGAGCAGGTCACCCCGGTTCAAATCCTGGCCGGGGACCTTTTCTGGGTGGAGTTTGCATGTTTTCTCTGTGCATGCGTGTGTTTTCTTCAGGTACTCTGGTTTCCTCTCACAGAGCAAAATCATGCATGTTGGACTGATTGCTAACTCTAAATTGTCTCTATGAGTGATAGAGTGGATGGCTGTTTGTCTCTATGTGTCCCTGTGATGGACAGGAGACCTGTTCAGGGTGTCCCCCGCCTCTCGCACAGTGATAGCTGGACACGGGCACCAGTGACCCCTGCGACCTGAAAAGGAAGAAGCAGGTAAAGATGATGGATGGATGTTTCAAAGAAACTGACACACACAGACAGGCAAAAAACAATATTTCATCTAGTCTTCATCAGCAGACAATAATGAAGGTGCTGTGTCATTTTGGATTAGATTAGGGTTAAAGTTTGGCAAAATAAATTAAAACGTTTTGAGAATTACATTGCAATCCATGCCTGCCATTCACTTAAATTAATTTCAATTCTGATGCATGCTCAATAATTCAGGTAAAAAAATCTAAAAAGTGAAGTCTGGTCCTCTGGTCATTAAAAAAAAAAAGTTGCAGAAAAGTTTTGTCTTTCCTCCTTGAAAGACTTCTTCAGTCTGAGGCGCTGTATTCAGCTCAGTCTTATAAATAGCACCTTCTCATAGTGGATCAACCAGTTTGCTGCTGACAGCCAAAACCAGCTGCTCACATGATCAAGGAGGACCATCAGCCTAACGATGGATCGTTAGCACCCTGATGGTTGTTTGCTATTCACAGAGGGCTGAGTGATACTAGCAATAACAGCATTGTAAGAGGGGGACAGTTGAACCCGGAGGCCTCCACCTCTGTTTAATGATGGACGGTTTCTTTTCACAAAGATGGCCTCCTTTACTCCTCTCTCAAACCATCGTTCCTCTCTACACTCACAGAAATGATTCATGGCATAAGTAAGTTTTAAACATTTAAATCTACTTGATTTTATTTAAAAACTCTTTTTTTTTATATTTATGCATTAAAATGAAAGATTATATACATCATTTAATAAATTATCTACTTTATTGAATGTAATTAGTATTACTTACTAACATTGTTTAAATAATCAAAGATATAAAAAGATATAAAACAATCAAGATTATATTATATAAATTTGTGTGACTGGTTTACATAGAAGTTATGTGAATTTAAATGGGTGAAATTGTCATGCGCATGCGCAGAACCTCACACAACGCGCATGCTCAGAACACACACACATCGCACATGCGCAGAGCCTCATTTTTGAGCGCGTTTGCTGCTTCTCTTGGGAAATATCTTCTTAACAGATACCAGTAAGTATGTTTTTTTAATCATAATGCATGAAGTTGGTTGGTATCAAAATGTTTTATAACAGGCGATTTGGATATTGACTCAGCTCGTGTTAGCTAACGGTAGAGCTAGCCAACTAATATAAGTCTTAGCTAGCGGCTAGCTACAATATAATTTTAAATTTTCGTTCGAGACAATCGCGTGCCGTGGAAGTAAAGATTCGCAGGTAAAAGAAAGGTGGGGGTACGCTGGGTTTCTTTCCCCCAGTTGCTTCTTAGCAGCTAGGAGATACACGAGTGAGTCGCAGCTCATGTGTCCGACGGCAGCCTTCTCTGGTCGGACTGTCTGTCGCAGTCCAGCCTCCTGCTCAGGGCCTATGAACCAGAGCTATGAACTAGCCACTTCACTGTTAGCTCAGTGTCTGTTAGCAATATACTGTAGGTCATAAACCACACGGCCGAATTTCTTTAAACTTGAACGTAATTACTTCGTGGTCATTTACAAACTATGGCCGAATTTCTTTAAACTTGAACGTAATTACTTCGTGGTCATTTACAAACTATGAGCTGTATTCGAATTTTGAGCTAAAATTCGATTTATTTATAATTTATTTGCGCAGTGCATAACACATAACCACAAGACAAACGGAGATTTTTCTTTAACGTTTAAAAATCACAGAACCTGTCTCAACAGGTTTAATAACATTGAGTATGTCTCTTAAAAGAACGCGGTTCTAGTGAGTATCACATACAGGCTAAAACTCTTTGCGTAAGTTGCTTTTAATCCGATTTTGTTAGATGCTACTCGCAAGCTAACGGTTAAGCTAAAGGCTAAGCTAGCGGGCGTCAACAGCGCCTCTATAGCGGCCACGAAGAGTAATTACAGTCACTTTGTGATAAAAACAAGCAGAACATTTACACAGAATAGATGATGAAACCTAGTCTGCATTTAATGTAAAACAACATATTTTAAAGTTATTCTGTGCACTCCAGTTTATTTTAAATAAAACGTTTAAAATAACAAACAAGAAGCATCTTTTGACTTTGTTTTCACAAAAATCAAAACAAAGATGGCAGAACAGATTTGAACATGTCACAGGACAACAAAATCACAGATTTTTATTTAAAGTAACATCTTTAATATGCTGAGCACACAGTGCACGCGATGATTTGGAAGACGTCAAAGTGAAACAATTTAAATCCAGAAGATTTGACCATTGCGTGAATTTATTAAGGAACGTGAAGGACGCGGGTTCGCGCCCCGGCCACTACACACCTTGGGGTGTCTATGAGTGCACATCTAATTCTCCAGCTCCCCGAGCGCGACTACGCTGCTCGCTGCACCACCTGGTGGTGGTTGGGTTAAAGGCAGAAGACCAATTTCGTCTGTCAAGTATGGGAAACATACACAGATGACAAATGTGACAAATTATTATTATTATTAAGTTCTTGGAACCCTTGTGCTATAAAGTCAGATAAGATTTTTTTTTTAAGGTAAAGTTTTTTTTTTCATGATGTTAAATTCCTTTTTGTTCTAACAGCTTTCTGCACAACGAACTGACCCTCGTCGAAAATAAGATTCACCTGACTTTGAATTTCAGTGATAAAAGGTATTGCAAATTTTGTCCCCAAAAGCTT
>JBBPBX010016523.1:0-48055 GCA_038048925.1 Garcialebias charrua | reverse complement strand
GTGCCGAACGGGTACGGGAAAGGGGGTGGACCAGCTCGACTTCCCGCGGTCGCCGCGAGAAGGGCGGAGCGGCGCTAAGGCATTCACACGTGCATTTTCGTAGGAAATGCGGTTTTTCTAGTTATTATTATTATTATCTACAGTTTATAGATGTTACTATCTTCACTCCGTACGTTTTTTGGCATGTAACTACTCGCACAGTTTTGGTGCGATTTCAACAATTCATATATCAAAATGTTCAGCTCATTTAGGACAATCCGGCTATGACTTTTGGTAATGCTGCAACTTTAGCTTTTTGAGATATTCAGCCTTTTCGGCCATCTTTTTCCCATTGAAAATGAATGGAGCTAAAATGAAATGGCCGTTTGGGGGCTTTATTATATCCTAAATCTCACCAAATTTGGCAGACTCATCACTCAGACATGCAGGAGTAACAAATGATCAAAACCTCATGTTTTCATATATGATGAAGGGGCGTGGCCTGGCCTCAAAGTTAGGTATCTCGCCATGAAAAACGAAACACTAATAGCACCTACACGAAAACCGTCTAATACATCAAACCTTCAGTGATTGACCCACAACCACTCCCCTGCAATACTGAATGGTCAAATCATGACATTAATTAAGCCACGCCCCCTCACAACAGGAAGTGTACAGTTATACATTGAACGTCCCGATCGGACACCTGTTACCTAATCAGCGGGACGGTCTGTCCAGTGACCGAAGACATGTTGCTGTAACAAGCTTTCCAACACTGACCGTTTTGGGTGGAGCATGTGGGCGTGGCGATGTGGCGAATCAGCCGTCACGCCGTCACAAACGAAACACTAATAGCACCTACACGAAAACAGTCTAATACATCAAACCTTCAGTGATTGACCCACATCCGGTCCCCTGCAATACTGAATGGTCAAATCATGACAATAATTAAGCCACGCCCCCTCACAACAGGAAGTGTACAGTTGTACATTGAACGTCCCGATCGGACACCTGTTACCTAATCAGCGTGACGGTCTGTCCAGTGACCGAAGACATGTTGCTGTAACAAGCTTTCCACGACTGGTTGTTTTGGGTGGAGCATGTGGGCGTGGCGATGTGGCGAATCAGACGTAACGCCGTCACAATACGTTTGGCCTTTTGGGAGCTTTATCATATCCCAAAACTCACCAAATTTGGCAGACTCGTCAGGACTGGTGAAAAATTACATATTTTGGGGGCGTGGCCAAAATTGCAACAGAAAGGGCTCAAGAGCGCCACCTAGAAAATTTCAAACTACCCTCCGCATTGGCCTTAGTTTCACGTAGGATCATGAAATTTGGTACACTTGTCCAATTCACCAAGACGCACAGAAAACCCTCTGGCGTCAACGTTGTACGATAAATGGGAAGGCGGCCATTTTGGAATGTGGACCAAATTGAGTGCACGCACTGGGTGCCGAACGGGTACGGGAAAGGCACGAGAGTGTTTCGGGGTGGACCAGCTCGACTTCCCGCGGTCGCCGCGAGAAGGGCGGAGCGGCGCTAAGGCATTCACACGTGCATTTTCGCAGGAAATGCGGTTTTTCTAGTTATTATTGTGTGAATGCCAACAAGGCATTCACACTATAGAGATTGTGTTTATATTTATTATTGTGTGAATGCCAACAAGGCATTCACACTATAGAGATTGTGTTTATATTTATTATTATTATTATTATTCTTATATGTTACTATCTTCCGTCCGTACGTTTTTTGGCGTCCTACTCCTCCTACAGTTTTCGTGCCATTTCAACATATCATATATCAAAATGTTCAGCTCGTTCAGGACAATCCAGCAATGACTTTTGGTAATGGTGCAACTTTAGCTTTTTGAGATATTTAGCCTTTTCGGCCATTTTTTTCCCATTGAAAATGAATGGAGCTAAAATGAAATGGCCTTTTGGGGGCTTTATCGTATCCTAAAACTCACCAAATTTGGCAGACTCATCATTCAGACATGGGGGAGTAAATATTTATCAAAACCTCGCATTTTCATATATGCTGAAGGGGCGTGGCCTGGCCTCAAAGTTAGGTATCTCGCCATGAAAAACGAAACACTAATAGCACCTACACGAAAACTGTCTAATACATCAAACCTTCAGTGATTGACCCACAACCGGTCCCCTACAATACTGAATGGTCAAATCATGACATTAATTAAGCCACGCCCCCTCACAACAGGAAGTGTACAGTTGTACATTGAAGGTCCCGATCGGACACCTGTTGACTAATCAGCATGACGGTCTGTCCAGTGACCAAAGACATGTTGCTGTAATAAGCTTTCCAACACTGACCGTTTTGGGTGGAGCATGTGGGCGTGGCGACGTGGCGAATCAGACGTAACGCCGTCACAAACGAAACACTAATAGCACCTACACGAAAACTGTCTAATACATCAAACCTTCAGTGATTGACCCACATCCGGTCCCTTGCAATACTGAATGGTCAAATCATGACATTAATTAAGCCACGCCCCCTCACAACAGGAAGTGTACAGTTGTACATTGAACGTCCCGATCGGACACCTGTTACCTAATCAGCGTGACGGTGTGTCCAGTGACCGAAGACATGTTGGTGTAACAAGCTTTCCAACACTGACCGTTTTGGGTGGAGCATGTGGGCGTGGTTATGTGGCGAATCAGACGTAACGCCGTCACAATACGTTTGGCCTTTTGGGAGCTTTATCATATCCCAAAACTCACCAAATTTGGCAGACTCGTCAGGACTGGTGAAAAATTACATATTTTGGGGGCGTGGCCAAAATTGCAACAGAAACGGCTCAAGAGCGCCACCTAGAATATTTCAAACTACCCTCCGCATTGGCCTTAGTTTCACGTAGGATCATGAAATTTTGTACACTTCCCCGATTCACCAAGACGCACAGAAAACCCTCTGGCACCAACGTTGTACGATGAAAGGAAAGGCGACCTTTTCGGCCATTTTTATCCCATTGAAAATGAATGGCGCTAAAATGAAATGGCATTTTGGGGGCTTTGTCATATCCCAAAACTCACCAAAATTGGCAGACTCGTCAGGACTGGTGAACGATTACATATTTTGGGGACGTGGCCAAAATTTCAAAAGAAACGGCTCAAGAGCGCCACCTAGAAAATTTCAAACTACCCTCCGCATTGGCCTTAGTTTCACGTAGGATCATGAAATTTGGTACACTTGTCCAATTCACCAAGACGCACAGAAAACCCTCTGGCGTCAACGTTGTACGATAAATGGGAAGGCGGCCATTTTGGAATGTGGACCAAATTGGGTGCACGCATTGGGTGCCGAACGGGTACGGGAAAGGCACGAGAGTGTTTCAGGGTGGACCAGCTCGACTTCCCGCGGTCGCCGCGAGAAGGGCGGAGCGGCGCTAAGGCATTCACACGTGCATTTTCGCAGGAAATGCGGTTTTTCTAGTTGTGTGAATGCCAACAAGGCATTCACACTATAGAGATTGTGTTTATATTTATTATTATTATTATCTACAGTTTATAGATGTTACTATCTTCACTCCGTACGTTTTTTGGCATGTAACTACTCGCACAGTTTTGGTGCGATTTCAACAATTCATATATCAAAATGTTCAGCTCATTTAGGACAATCCGGCTATGACTTTTGGTAATGCTGCAACTTTAGCTTTTTGAGATATTCAGCCTTTTCGGCCATCTTTTTCCCATTGAAAATGAATGGAGCTAAAATGAAATGGCCGTTTGGGGGCTTTATTATATCCTAAATCTCACCAAATTTGGCAGACTCATCACTCAGACATGCAGGAGTAACAAATGATCAAAACCTCATGTTTTCATATATGATGAAGGGGCGTGGCCTGGCCTCAAAGTTAGGTATCTCGCCATGAAAAACGAAACACTAATAGCACCTACACGAAAACTGTCTAATACATCAAACCTTCAGTGATTGACCCACAACCAGTCCCCTGCAATACTGAATGGTCAAATCATGACATTAATTAAGCCACGCCCCCTCACAACAGGAAGTGTACAGTTGTACATTGAACGTCCCGATCGGACACCTGTTACCTAATCAGCGTGACGGTCTGTCCAGTGACCAAAGACATGTTGCTGTAACAAGCTTTCCAACACTGACCGTTTTGGGTGGAGCATGTGGGCGTGGCAATATGGCGAATCAGACGTAACGCCATCACAAACGAAACACTAATAGCACCTACACGAAAACTGTCTAATACATCAAACCTTCAGTGATTGACCCACATCCGGTCCCCTGCAATACTGAATGGTCAAATCATGACAATAATTAAGCCACGCCCCCTCACAACAGGAAGTGTACAGTTGTACATTGAACGTCCCGATCGGACACCTGTTACCTAATCAGCGTGACGGTCTGTCCAGTGACCAAAGACATGTTGCTGTAACAAGCTTTCCAACACTGACCGTTTTGGGTGGAGCATGTGGGCGTGGCGATGTGGCGAATCAGACGTAACGCCGTCACAATACGTTTGGCCTTTTGGGAGCTTTATCATATCCCAAAACTCACCAAATTTGGCAGACTCGTCAGGACTGGTGAAAAATTACATATTTTGGGGGCGTGGCCAAAATTGCAACAGAAAGGGCTCAAGAGCGCCACCTAGAATATTTCAAACTACCCTCCGCATTGGCCTTAGTTTCACGTAGGATCATGAAATTTGGTACACCTCCCCGATTCACCAAGGCGCACAGAAAACCCTCTGGCACCAACGTTGTACGATGAAAGGAAAGGCGAACTTTTCGGCCATTTTTATCCCATTGAAAATGAATGGCGCTAAAATGAAATGGCATTATGGGGGCTTTGTCATATCCCAAAACTCACCAAATTTGGCAGACTCGTCAGGACTGGTGAAAAATTACATATTTTGGGGGCGTGACCAAAATTGCAAAAGAAACAGCTCAAGAGCGCCACCTAGAATATTTCAAACTACCCTCCGCATTGGCCTTAGTTTCACGTAGGATCATGAAATTTGGTACACTTGTCCAATTCACCAAGACGCACAGAAAACCCTCTGGCATCAACGTTGTACGATAAATGGGAAGGCGGCCATTTTGGAATGTGGACCAAATCGGGTGCACGCATTGGGTGCCGAACGGGTACGGGAAAGGCACGAGAGTGTTTCGGGGTGGACCAGCTCGACTTCCCGCGGTCGCCACGAGAAGGGCGGAGCGGCGCTAAGGCATTCACACGTGCATTTTCGCAGGAAATGCGGTTTTTCTAGTTGTGTGAATGCCAACAAGGCATTCACACTATAGAGATTGTGTTTATATTTATTATTATTCCTATATGTTACTATCTTCCGTCCGTACGTTTTTTGGCACGCTACTCCTCCTAGAGTATTTGTGCCATTTCAACGATTCATATATCAAAATGTTCAGCTCGCTCAGGACAATCCAGCTATGACTTTTGGTAATGCTGCAACTTTAGCTTTTTGAGATATCTAGCCTTTTCGGCCATTTTTTTCCCATTGGAAATGAATGGAGCTAAAATGAAATGGCATTTTGGGGGCTTTATCATATCCTAAATCTCACCAAATTTGGCAGACTCATCACTTAGACATGGGGGAGTAATAAATGATCAACACCTCGCGTTTTCATATATGCTGAAGGGGCGTGGCCTGGCCTCAAGGTTAGGCATCTCGCCATGAAAAACGAAACACTAATAGCACCTACACGAAAACCGTCTAATACATCAAACCTTCAGTGATTGACCCACAACCGGTCCCCTACAATACTGAATGGTCAAATCATGACATTAATTAAGCCACGCCCCCTCACAACAGGAAGTGTACAGTTATACATTGAACGTCCCGATCGGACACCTGTTACCTAATCAGCGGGACGGTCTGTCCAGTGACCGAAGACATGTTGCTGTAACAAGCTTTCCAACACTGACCGTTTTGGGTGGAGCATGTGGGCGTGGCGATGTGGCGAATCAGCCGTCACGCCGTCACAAACGAAACACTAATAGCACCTACACGAAAACAGTCTAATACATCAAACCTTCAGTGATTGACCCACATCCGGTCCCCTGCAATACTGAATGGTCAAATCATGACAATAATTAAGCCACGCCCCCTCACAACAGGAAGTGTACAGTTGTACATTGAACGTCCCGATCGGACACCTGTTACCTAATCAGCGTGACGGTCTGTCCAGTGACCGAAGACATGTTGCTGTAACAAGCTTTCCACGACTGGTTGTTTTGGGTGGAGCATGTGGGCGTGGCGATGTGGCGAATCAGACGTAACGCCGTCACAATACGTTTGGCCTTTTGGGAGCTTTATCATATCCCAAAACTCACCAAATTTGGCAGACTCGTCAGGACTGGTGAAAAATTACATATTTTGGGGGCGTGGCCAAAATTGCAACAGAAAGGGCTCAAGAGCGCCACCTAGAATATTTCAAATTACCCTCCGCATTGGCCTTAGTTTCACGTAGGATCATGAAATTTGGTACACTTGTCCAATTCACCAAGACGCACAGAAAACCCTCTGGCGTCAACGTTGTACGATAAATGGGAAGGCGGCCATTTTGGAATGTGGACCAAATTGAGTGCACGCACTGGGTGCCGAACGGGTACGGGAAAGGCACGAGAGTGTTTCGGGGTGGACCAGCTCGACTTCCCGCGGTCGCCGCGAGAAGGGCGGAGCGGCGCTAAGGCATTCACACGTGCATTTTCGCAGGAAATGCGGTTTTTCTAGTTGTGTGAATGCCAACAAGGCATTCACACTATAGAGATTGTGTTTATATTTATTAATGTTACTATCTTCCGTCCGTACGTTTTTTGGCACGCTACTCCTCCTAGAGTATTTGTGCCATTTCAACGATTCATATATCAAAATGTTCAGCTCGTTCAGGACAATCCAGCTATGACTTTTGGTAATGCTGCAAGTTGCGCTTTTTGAAATATTAAGCCTTTTCGGCCATTTTTTTCCCATTGAAAATGAATGGAGCTAAAATGAAATGGTCTTTTGGGGGCTTTATCATACCCTAAAACTCACCAAATTTGGCAGACTCATCACTCAGACATGCAGGAGTAACAAATGATCAAAACCTCGCATTTTCATATATGCTGAAGGGGCGTGGCCTGGCCTCAAAGTTAGGCATCTCGCCATGAAAAACGAAACACTAATAGCACCTACACGAAAACCGTCTAATACATCAAACCTTCAGTGATTGACCCACAACCACTCCCCTGCAATACTGAATGGTCAAATCATGACATTAATTAAGCCACGCCCCCTCACAACAGGAAGTGTACAGTTATACATTGAACGTCCCGATCGGACACCTGTTACCTAATCAGCGGGACGGTCTGTCCAGTGACCGAAGACATGTTGCTGTAACAAGCTTTCCAACACTGACCGTTTTGGGTGGAGCATGTGGGCGTGGCGATGTGGCGAATCAGCCGTCACGCCGTCACAAACGAAACACTAATAGCACCTACACGAAAACAGTCTAATACATCAAACCTTCAGTGATTGACCCACATCCGGTCCCCTGCAATACTGAATGGTCAAATCATGACAATAATTAAGCCACGCCCCCTCACAACAGGAAGTGTACAGTTGTACATTGAACATCCCGATCGGACACCTGTTACCTAATCAGCGTGACGGTCTGTCCAGTGACCGAAGACATGTTGCTGTAACAAGCTTTCCACGACTGGTTGTTTTGGGTGGAGCATGTGGGCGTGGCGATGTGGCGAATCAGACGTAACGCCGTCACAATACGTTTGGCCTTTTGGGAGCTTTATCATATCCCAAAACTCACCAAATTTGGCAGACTCGTCAGGACTGGTGAAAAATTACATATTTTGGGGGCGTGGCCAAAATTGCAACAGAAAGGGCTCAAGAGCGCCACCTAGAAAATTTCAAACTACCCTCCGCATTGGCCTTAGTTTCACGTAGGATCATGAAATTTGGTACACTTGTCCAATTCACCAAGACGCACAGAAAACCCTCTGGCGTCAACGTTGTACGATAAATGGGAAGGCGGCCATTTTGGAATGTGGACCAAATTGAGTGCACGCACTAGGTGCCGAACGGGTACGGGAAAGGCACGAGAGTGTTTCGGGGTGGACCAGCTCGACTTCCCGCGGTCGCCGCGAGAAGGGCGGAGCGGCGCTAAGGCATTCACACGTGCATTTTCGTAGGAAATGCGGTTTTTCTAGTTGTGTGAATGCCAACAAGGCATTCACACTATAGAGATTGTCTTCCGGTTACTATCCTGATTCCGTACGTTTTTTGGCACGCTACTCCTCCTACAGTTTTTGTGCTATTTCAACAATTCATATATCAAAATGTTCAGCTCATTTAGGACATGATGGCTATGACTTTTGGTATTGGTGCAACTTTAGCTTTTTGAAATATTCAGCCTTTTCGGCCATTTTTTTCCCATTGAAAATGAATGGAGCTCATTTTACATCCTTGATATCTTTGGAACTCATTACAATATTTCACTACTCCTTTCACATTTTGGACTAGCTCAGCTTCCTTCAGCTTCCTTGTACAAAATTTTTTAAAAAAATTCAGCTACTTTCAGCTCATTTCAGCTCTTTCTTCAACTGCTTTGTGCTCTTTTCAGCTTTATGCAGCTTACTTCAACATTTTTGTACTTCTACTGACTTATTTCTGCTAATTTCAGATCATTATGCTCCTTTCAGATAATTTTTGAAAGATTAAGATATTTTAGCTATTTTAGCTACTATTTAGCTGTTTTATGCTAATTTCAGCTTTTTCAGCTATTTCAACGATTTTTTTAATCAATCCAACTTTTTTCAGCCTAATTCAGCAAAATCATGCTCTACCAACTTCCTTCTGGTAATTTAAGATTGTTTCTGCTTGTTTTAGCTGTTGTTCAGCTGTTTTTGGCCATTTCAGCTTTTTTCATATATTTTCAACTTTATTTTGCTTATTTCTGCTTATTTCAGATTTTTTTCTATTTCAGATTGTTTCAGATATTTCATATTCTTCTGCTTTGTGTTTATTTCTGCTAGTTTCAGCTTCTTCTGCTATTTTAGCTACTATTAAGCTGTTTTTATGCTAATTTAGGCTTGTTTCAACATATTCCACATTATTTGAACTCATTTCAACTTTTTCCAGCCTAATTCTGCAAAACTGTACTCTCTCTACTAATTTCTAAGACATTTAAGCTTCTTTCTGCTATTTCAGATAATATTCAGCTGTTTTTGCTATCTTAAGCTTTTTTTAGATAATTTCAACTTTATTTTGCTTATTTCTGCTTAGTTCAGATTTTTTCGGATTTCAGATTGTTTCAGATATTTTAGATTATTCAGATTATGCTGCTTTGTGCTTATTTCTGCTAGTTTCAGCTTCTTCTGCTATTTTAGCTACTATTAAGCTGTTTTTATGCTAATTTAGGCTTGTTTCAACAAATTCCACATTATTTGAACTCATTTCAACTTTTTCCATCCTAATTCTGCAAAACTGTACTCTCTCTACTAATTTCTAACACAGTTAAGCTTATTTCTGCTATTTCAGATAATATTCAGCTGTTTTTGCTATCTTTAGCTTTTTTCAGATAATTTCAACTTTATTTTGCTTATTTCTGCTTAGTTCAGATTTTTTCAGATTTCAGATTGTTTCAGATATTTCAGATTATTCACAATTATGCTATTTCTAATTACTTCAGATAATTTAAGCTTATTTCTGCTATTTTAGATAGTATTCAGCTGTTTATGATATCTTAAGCTTTTTTTAGATAATTTCAACTTTTTTTGCTTATTTCAGATTATTTCAGATTTCAGATTGTTTAAGATGTTTCAGATTATTCCCAATTAAGCTCTTACTAATTCCTGCTGCTAATTTAAGCTTATTTCTGCTATTTTAGATAATATTCAGCTGTTTTTGACCAATTTCAGCTGATGGCTGCCAACGCTACTTTCAAATGGTTATAACTCGACCATCTTTATACATAGAGAGCTGAAATTTGGTGAGGTTGTAGCTGAGGACATTATCTATCATGTATAGAATCCAAAAAAAAAATCCAAGATGGCCGACAATGCAAAAAAGTAAAAATACTATAAAATGGTCAATTTTAGTGATATTGAGCTGAAACTTGGTGTAGTGATAGCTGAGAATGTTTCCTATCAAATGCTATATCAAAATCAAAAATCCAAGATGGCCGCCAACGCTACTTTCAAATGGCTTTAACTCAGCCATCATTATACATAGAGAGTCGAAATTTGGTGAGGTAGTAGCTGAGGACATTATCTATCATGTACGGAATCCAAATCAAAAATCCAAGATGGCCGACAAAGTAAAACATTAAAAAACTGTAAAAATTCAAGATGGCCGCCAACGCTACATTCAAATGGCTTTAACTCAGCCATCTTTATTCATAGAGAGCTGAAATTTGGTGAGGTTGTAGCTAAGGGAATCCTCTATCATGTACGGAATCCAAATCAAAAATCCAAGATGGCAGACAAAGCAAAACATTAAAAATACTGTAAAATCCAAGATGGCCACCAACGCTACTTTCAAATGGCTTTAACTTAGCCATCATTATACATAGAGAGCCGAAATTTGGTGAGGTTGTAGCTGAGGGAATCCTCTATCATGTACGGAATCCAAATCAAAAATCCAAGATGGCCGACAAAGCAAAACATTAAAAATACTGTAAAATCCAAGATGGCCACAACGCTACTTTCAAATGGCTTTAAATCAGCCATATTTATTCATAGAGAGCCGAAATTTGGTGAGGTTGTAGCTATGGACATTCTTTATCATGCATTAGGTGAAGCGGCCATTTTGATTGAATATGCAAATTAGGTGAAGTGGCCATTTTGGTTCAATATACAAGGCAGTTAATTGCCTTGCGAAGTAAGTCAATGCATGTATTGTTACCATTTTGGTTCTACAATTTAAGTAGACAAGTTAGCCATTTTGATTTAATAAGCACATTAGGTAAAGCGGCCATTTTGATTAAACATTCAAGTCATAACGGCCATTTTGGCATTCACACATGCATTTTCTCAGGAAATGCAATCTAGTGTTACAATTACATCTGTTACTATCCTGATTCCGTACGTTTTTTGGCACGCTACTCCTCCTACAGTTTTTGTGCTATTTCAACAATTCATATATCAAAATGTTCAGCTCATTCAGGACATGATGGCTATGACTTTTGGTATTGGTGCAACTTTAGCTTTTTGAAATATTCAGCCTTTTCGGCCATTTTTTTCCCATTGAAAATGAATGGAGCTCAAATGAACTCAATGAGCTCATTTTACATCCTTGATATCTTTGGAACTCATTACAATATTTCACTACTCCTTTCACATTTTGGACCAACTCAACTTCCTTCAGCTACCTTGTACATTTTTTAAAAATATTTCGGCTACTTTCAGCTAATTTCAACTGTTTCTACAACGACTTTGCGATCTTTTCAGCTTAATGCAGCTTACTTCAACATTGTTGTACTTATACTGACTTATGATCATTATGCTCCTTTCAGCAAATTTTTGAAAGATTAAGATATTTTTGCTATTTTAGCTACTATTTAGCTGTTTATGCAAATTTCAGCTTTTTCAGCTATTTCAACAATTTTTTTTAATCAATCCAACTTTTTTCAGCCTAATTCAGCAAAACCATGTTCTACCAACTTCCTTCTGGTAATTTAAGATATTTTCTGCTTGTTTTAGCTGTTGTTCAGCTGTTTTTGACCAATTTCAGCTGATGGCTGCCAATGTTACTTTCAAATGGCTTTAACTCAGCCATCTTTATTCATAGAGAGCTGAAATTTGGTGAGGTTGTAGCTATGGACCATCTCTAACATACATTAGGTGAAGCAGCCATTTTGATTGAACATGCAAATTAGGTGAGGCCGCCATTTTGGTTCAATATACAAGGCAGTTACTTGCCTTGCAAAGTAAGTCAATGCATGTATTGTTGCCATTTTGGTTCTACAATTAAAGTAGACAAGGTAGCCATTTTGATTTAATAAGCACATTAGGTAAAGCGGCCATTTTGATTGAACATGCAAGTTGGGTGAAGCGGCCATTTTGGCATTCACACATGCATTTTCTCAGGAAATGCAATCTAGTTGTGTGAATGCCACATAGGCATTCACACTATAGTGATTGTGTTTATATTTATTATTATTATTCCGGTTACTATCCTGATTCCGTACGTTTTTTGGCACGCTACTCCTCCTACAGTTTTTGTGCTATTGCAACAATTCATATATCAAAATGTTCAGCTCATTTAGGACATGGGTGCTATGACTTTTGGTATTGGTGCAACTTTAGCTTTTTGAATTATTTAGCCTTTTCGGCCATTTTCTTCCCCATTGAAAATGAATGGAGCTAATTTTTCATCCTTGATATCTTTGGAACTCTTTACAATATTTCACTACTCATTTCACATTTTGGACCAGCTTAGCTTCCTTCAGCTACCTTGTACATTTTTTTAAAAATATTTCAGCTACTTTCAGCTAATTTCAGCTGTTTTTTCAACTGCTTTGCACTCTTTTCAGCTTTATGCAGCTTACTTCAACATTTTTGTACTTCTACTGACTTATTTCTGCTAATTTCAGATCATTATGCTCCTTTCAGATAATTTTTGAAAGATTGGGATATTTTAGCTATTTTAGCTACTATTTAGCTGTTTTATGATAATTTCAGCTTTTGCAGCTATTTCAACAATTTTTTTTAATCAATCCAACTTTTTTCAGCCTAATTCAGCAAAACCATGCTCTACCAACTTCCTTCTGGTAATTTAAGATTGTTTCTGCTTGTTTTAGCTGTTGTTCAGCTGTTTTTGGCAAATTTTAGCTTTATTCATATATTTTCAACTTTATTTTGCTTATTTCTACTTATTTCAGATTTTTTTCAATTTCAGATTGTTTCAGATACTTCATATTCTGCTGCTTTGTGCTTATTTCTGCTAGTTTCAGCTTCTTCTGCTATTTTAGCTACTATTAAGCTGTTTTTATGCTAATTTAGGCTTGTTTCAACACATTCCACATTATTTGAACTCATTTCATCTTTTTCCAGCCAAATTCTGCAAAAATGTACTCTCTCTACTAAGTTCTAAGACATTTAAGCTTCTTTCTGCTATTTCAGATAATATTCAGCTGTTTTTGCTATCTTAAGCTTTTTTCAGATAATTTCAACTTTATTTTGCTTATTTCTGCTTAGTTCAGATTTTTTCAGATTTCAGATTGTTTCAGATATTTTAGATTATTCAGATGATGCTGCTTTGTGCTTATTTCTGCTAGTTTCAGCTTCTTCTGCCATTTTAGCTACTATTAAGCTGTTTTAATGCTAATTTAGGCTTGTTTCAACAAATTTTACATTATTTGAACTCATTTCAACTTTTTCCAGCCTAATTCTGCAAAACTGTACTCTCTCTACTAATTTCTAAGACATTTAAGCTTCTTTCT
Organism: Garcialebias charrua; assembly: GCA_038048925.1. Lineage (NCBI taxonomy): Eukaryota > Metazoa > Chordata > Actinopteri > Cyprinodontiformes > Rivulidae > Garcialebias > Garcialebias charrua. Next base: position 34,629 of record JBBPBX010016523.1, on the reverse strand, counting down.
GCTATTTCAGATAATATTCAGCTGTTTTTGCTATCTTAAGCTTTTTTCAGATAATTTCAATTTTATTTTGCTTATTTCTGCTTAGTTCAGATTTTTTCAGATTTCAGATTGTTTCAGATATTTCAGATTAATCACAATTATGCTATTTCTAATTACTTCAGATAATTTAAGCTTATTTCTGCTATTTTAGATAATATTCAGCTGTTTATGCTATCTTTAGCTTTTTTCAGATAATTTCCACTTTTTTTGCTTATTTCAGATTATTTCAGATTTCAGATTGTTTAAGATGTTTCAGATTATTCCCAATTAAGCTCTTACTAAATCCTGCTGCTAATTCAAGCTTATTTCTGCTATTTTAGATAATATTCAGCTGTTTTTGACCAATTTCAGCTGATGGCCGCCAACGCTACTTTCAAATGGTTATAACTCGACCATCTTTATACATAGAGAGCTGAAATTTGGTGAGGTTGTAGCTGAGGACATTATCTATCATGTATAGAATCCAAAAAAAAAATCCAAGATGGCCGACAATGCAAAAAAGTAAAAATACTATAAAATGGTCAATTTTAGAGATATTGACCTGAAACTTGGTGTAGTGATAGCTGAGAATGTTTCCTATCAAATGCAATATCAAAATCAAAAATCCAAGATGGCCGCCAATGCTACTTTCAAATGGCTTTAACTCAGCCATCTTTATACATAGAGAGCCGAAATTTGGTGAGGTTGTAGCCGAGGACATTATCTATCACGTACGGAATCCAAATCAAAAATCCAAGATGGCCGACAAAGTAAAACATTAAAAAACTGTAAAAATCCAAGATGGCCGCCAACGCTACATTCAAATGGCTTTAACTCAGCCATCTTTATTCATAGAGAGCTGAAATTTGGTGAGGTTGTAGCTGAGGGAATCCTCTATCATGTACGGAATCCAAATCAAAACTCCAAGATGGCAGACAAAGCAAAACATTAAAAATACTGTAAAATCCAAGATGGCCGCCAACGCTACTTTCAAATGCTTTAACTCAGCCATCATTATACATAGAGAGCCGAAATTTGGTGAGGTTGTAGCTGAGGGAATCCTCTATCATGTACGGAATCCAAATCAAAAATCCAAGATGGCCGACAAAGCAAAACATTAAAAATACTGTAAAATCCAAGATGGCCACCAACGCTACTTTCAAATGGCTTTAAATCAGCCATATTTATTCATAGAGAGCCGAAATTTGGTGAGGTTGTAGCTATGGACATTCTTTATCATGCATTAGGTGAAACGGCCATTTTGATTGAATATGCAAATTAGGTGAAGTGGCCATTTTGGTTCAATATACAAGGCAGTTAATTGCCTTGCGAAGTAAGTCAATGCATGTATTGTTACCATTTTGGTTCTACAATTTAAGTAGACAAGTTAGCCATTTTGATTTAATAAGCACATTAGGTAAAGCGGCCATTTTGATTGAACATGCAAGTTGGGTGAAGCGGCCATTTTGGCATTCACACATGCATTTTCTCAGGAAATGCAATCTAGTGTTACAATTACATCTGTTACTATCCTGATTCCGTACGTTTTTTGGCACGCTACTCCTCCTACAGTTTTTGTGCTATTTCAACAATTCATATATCAAAATGTTCAGCTCATTCAGGACATGATGGCTATGACTTTTGGTATTGGTGCAACTTTAGCTTTTTGAAATATTCAGCCTTTTCGGCCATTTTTTTCCCATTGAAAATGAATGGAGCTCAAATGAACTCAATGAGCTCATTTTACATCCTTGATATCTTTGGAACTCATTACAATATTTCACTACTCCTTTCACATTTTGGACCAACTCAACTTCCTTCAGCTACCTTGTACATTTTTTAAAAATATTTCGGCTACTTTCAGCTAATTTCAACTGTTTCTACAACGACTTTGCAATCTTTTCAGCTTAATGCAGCTTACTTCAACATTGTTGTACTTATACTGACTTATGATCATTATGCTCCTTTCAGCAAATTTTTGAAAGATTAAGATATTTTTGCTATTTTAGCTACTATTTAGCTGTTTATGCAAATTTCAGCTTTTTCAGCTATTTCAACAATTTTTTTTAATCAATCCAACTTTTTTCAGCCTAATTCAGCAAAACCATGTTCTACCAACTTCCTTCTGGTAATTTAAGATATTTTCTGCTTGTTTTAGCTGTTGTTCAGCTGTTTTTGACCAATTTCAGCTGATGGCTGCCAATGTTACTTTCAAATGGCTTTAACTCAGCCATCTTTATTCATAGAGAGCTGAAATTTGGTGAGGTTGTAGCTATGGACCATCTCTAACATACATTAGGTGAAGCAACCATTTTGATTGAACATGCAAATTAGGTGAGGCCGCCATTTTGGTTCAATATACAAGGCAGTTACTTGCCTTGCAAAGTAAGTCAATGCATGTATTGTTGCCATTTTGGTTCTACAATTAAAGTAGACAAGGTAGCCAGTTTGATTTAATAAGCACATTAGGTAAAGCGGCCATTTTGATTGAACATGCAAGTTGGGTGAAGCGGCCATTTTGGCATTCACACATGCATTTTCTCAGGAAATGCAATCTAGTTGTGTGAATGCCACATAGGCATTCACACTATAGTGATTGTGTTTATATTTATTATTATTTCGACCAGTTACTATCTTCACTCCGTACGTTTTTTGGCACGCTACTCCTCCTACAGTTTTTGTGCTATTTCAACAATGCATACATCAAAATGTTCAGCTCAATTAGGACACTCCGGCTATGACTTTTGGTATTGATGCAACTTCAGCTTTTTGAAATATTCAGCTTTTTCGGCCACTTTTTTCCCATTGAAAATGAATGGAGCTCATTTTACATCCTTGATATCTTTGGAACTCATTACAATATTTCACTACTTTTTTCACATTTTGGACCAGCTCGGCTTCCTTCAGCTACCTTGTACATTTAAAAAAAATATTTCAGCTACTTTCAGCTGATTTCAGCTGTTTCTTGAACTGTGTTGCACTCTTTTCAGCCTAATGCAGCTTACTTCAACATTTTTGTACATCTACTGACTTATTTCTGCTAATTTCAGATCATTATGCTCCTTTCAGCAAATTTTTCAAAGATTAACATATTTTTGCTACTTTAGCTACTATTTAGCTGTTTTATGCAAATTTCAGCTTTTTCAGCTATTTCAACAATTTTTTAAAATCAATCCAACTTTTTTCAGCCTAATTCAGCAAAACCATGCTCTACCAACTTCCTTCTGGTAATTTCAGATTATTTCTGCTTATTTTAGCTACTATTTAGCTGTTTTATGCAAATTTCAGCTTTTTCAGCTATTTCAACAATTTTTTTTAATCAATCCAACTTTTTTCAGCCTAATTCAGCAAAACCATGCTCTACCAACTTCCTTCTGGTAATTTAAGATTGTTTCTGCTTGTTTTAGCTGTTGTTCAGCTGTTTTTGGCCAATTTCAGCTTTATTCAGATATTTTCAACTTTATTTTGCTTATTTCTACTTATTTCAGATTTTTTTCAATTTCAGATTGTTTCAGATACTTCATATTATGCTGCTTTGTGCTTATTTCTGCTAGTTTCAGCTTCTTCTGCTATTTTAGCTACTATTAAGCTGTTTTTATGCTAATTTAGGCTTGTTTCAACAAATTTTACATTATTTGAACTCATTTCAACTTTTTCCAGCCTAATTCTACAAAAATGTACTCTCTCTACTAATTTCTAAGATATTTAAGCTTCTTTCTGCTATTTCAGATAATATTCAGCTGTTTTTGCTATCTTAAGCTTTTTTCAGATAATTTCAACTTTATTTTGCTTATTTTTGCTTAGTTCAGATTTTTTCAGATTTCAGATTGTTTCAGATATTTTAGATTATTCAGATGATGCTGCTTTGTGCTTATTTCTGCTAGTTTCAGCTTCTTCTGCTATTTTAGCTACTATTAAGCTGTTTTAATGCTAATTTAGGCTTGTTTCAACAAATTCCACATTATTTGAACTCATTTCAACTTTTTCCAGCATAATTCTGCAAAACTGTACTCTCTCTACTAATTTCTAAGACTTTTAAGCTTCTTTCTGCTATTTCAGATAATATTCAGCTGTTTTTGCTATCTTAAGCTTTTTTCAGATAATTTCAATTTTATTTTGCTTATTTCTGCTTAGTTCAGATTTTTTCAGATTTCAGATTGTTTCAGATATTTCAGATTATTCACAATTATGCTATTTCTAATTACTTCAGATAATTTAAGCTTATTTCTGCTATTTTAGATAATATTCAGCTGTTTATGCTATCTTTAGCTTTTTTCAGATAATTTCCACTTTTTTTGCTTATTTCAGATTATTTCAGATTTCAGATTGTTTAAGATGTTTCAGATTATTCCCAATTAAGCTCTTACTAAATCCTGCTGCTAATTTAAGCTTATTTCTGCTATTTTAGATAATATTCAGCTGTTTTTGACCAATTTCAGCTGATGGCCGCCAACGCTACTTTCAAATGGTTATAACTCGACCATCTTTATACATAGAGAGCTGAAATTTGGTGAGGTTGTAGCTGAGGACATTATCTATCATGTATAGAATCCAAAAAAAAATCCAAGATGGCCGACAATGCAAAAAAGTAAAAATACTATAAAATGGTCAATTTTATTGATATTGAGCTGAAACTTGGTGTAGTGATAGCTGAGAATGTTTCCTATCAAATGCAATATCAAAATCAAAAATCCAAGATGGCCGCCAACGCTACTTTCAAATGGCTTTAACTCAGCCATCATTATACACAGAGAGCCGAAATTTGGTGAGGTTGTAGCTGAGAGGATCCTCTATCATGTACGGAATCCAAATCAAAAATCCAAGATGGCCGACAAAGTAAAACATTAAAAAACTGTAAAAATCCAAGATGGCCGCCAACGCTACATTCAAATGGCTTTAACTCAGCCATCTTTATTCATAGAGAGCCGAAATTTGGTGAGGTTGTAGCTATGGACATCCTTTATCATGCATTAGGTGAAGCGGCCATTTTGATTGAACATGCAATTTAGGTGAAGTGGCCATTTTGGTTCAATATACAAGGCAGTTAATTGCCTTGCGAAGTAAGTCAATGCATGTATTGTTACCATTTTGGTTCTACAATTTAAGTAGACAAGTTAGCCATTTTGATTTAATAAGCACATTAGGTAAAGCGGCCATTTTGATTGAACATGCAAGTTGGGTGAAGCGGCCATTTTGGCATTCACACATGCATTTTCTCAGGAAATGCAATCTAGTGTTACAATTACATCTGTTACTATCCTGATTCCGTACGTTTTTTGGCACGCTACTCCTCCTACAGTTTTTGTGCTATTTCAACAATTCATATATCAAAATGTTCAGCTCATTCAGGACATGATGGCTATGACTTTTGGTATTGGTGCAACTTTAGCTTTTTGAAATATTCAGCCTTTTCGGCCATTTTTTTCCCATTGAAAATGAATGGAGCTCAAATGAACTCAATGAGCTCATTTTACACCCTTGATATCTTTGGAACTCATTACAATATTTCACTACTCCTTTCACATTTTGGACCAACCCAGCTTCCTTCAGCTACCTTGTACATTTTTTAAAAATATTTCGGCTACTTTCAGCTAATTCCAGCTGTTTCTTCAACGATTTTGCAATATTTTCAGCTTAATGCAGCTTACTTCAACATTTTTTTACTTCTACTAACTTATTTATGCTAATATCAGATCATTAGGCTCCTTTCAGCTAATTTTTGGAAGATTAGGATATTTTTGCTATTTTAGCTACTATTTAGCTGTTTATGCAAATTTCACATTTTTCAGCTATTTCAAACAATTTTTTTTAATCAATCCAACTTTTTTCAGCCTAATTCAGCAAAACCATGTTCTACCAACTTCCTTCTGGTAATTTAAGATATTTTCTGATTGTTTTAGCTGTTGTTCAGCTGTTTTTGACCAATTTCAGCTGATGGCTGCCAACGCTACTTTCAAATTGCTTTAACTCGGCCATCTTTTTACATAGAGAGCCAAAATTTGGTGAGGTTGTAGCTAAGGACATTGTCTATCATGTAAGGAATCCAAATCAAAAATCCAAGATGGCCGACAAAGCAAAAAAGTAAAAATACTATAAAATGGTCAATTTTAGTTATATTGAGCTAAAACTTGGTGTAGTGATAGCTGAGAATGTTTCCTATCAAATGCTATATCAAAATCAAAAATCCAAGATGGCCGACAACGCTACTTTCAAATGACTTTAACTCGGCCATCTTTATAGATAGAGAGCTGAAATTTGGTGAGGTTGTAGCTGAGAGAATCCTATATCATGTACGGAATCCAAATAAAAATTCCAAGATGGCCGACAAAGCAAAACATTAAAAATACTGTAAAATCCAAGATGGCTGCCAACGCTACTTTCAAATGGCTTTAACTCAGCCATCTTTATTCATAGAGAGCCGAAATTTGGTGAGGTTGTAGCTATGGACATTCTTTATCATGCATTAGGTGAAGTGGCCATTTTGATTGAACATGCAAATTAGGTGAAGTGGCCATTTTGGTTCAATATACAAGGCAGTTAATTACCTTGCACAGTAAGTCAATGCATGTATTGTTACCATTTTGGTTCTACAATTTAAGTAGACAAGTTAGCCATTTTGATTTAATAAGCACATTAGGTAAAGCGGCCATTTTGATTGAACATGCAAGTTGGGTGAAGCGGCCATTTTGGCATTCACACATGCATTTTCTCAGGAAATGCAATCTAGTGTTACAATTACATCTGTTACTATCCTGATTCCGTACGTTTTTTGGCACGCTACTCCTCCTACAGTTTTTGTGCTATTTCAACAATTCATATATCAAAATGTTCAGCTCATTCAGGACATGATGGCTATGACTTTTGGTATTGGTGCAACTTTAGCTTTTTGAAATATTCAGCCTTTTCGGCCATTTTTTTCCCATTGAAAATGAATGGAGCTCAAATGAACTCAATGAGCTCATTTTACATCCTTGATATCTTTGGAACTCATTACAATATTTCACTACTCCTTTCACATTTTGGACCAACTCAACTTCCTTCAGCTACCTTGTACATTTTTTAAAAATATTTCGGCTACTTTCAGCTAATTTCAACTGTTTCTACAACGACTTTGCGATCTTTTCAGCTTAATGCAGCTTACTTCAACATTGTTGTACTTATACTGACTTATGATCATTATGCTCCTTTCAGCAAATTTTTGAAAGATTAAGATATTTTTGCTATTTTAGCTACTATTTAGCTGTTTATGCAAATTTCAGCTTTTTCAGCTATTTCAACAATTTTTTTTAATCAATCCAACTTTTTTCAGCCTAATTCAGCAAAACCATGTTCTACCAACTTCCTTCTGGTAATTTAAGATATTTTCTGCTTGTTTTAGCTGTTGTTCAGCTGTTTTTGACCAATTTCAGCTGATGGCTGCCAATGTTACTTTCAAATGGCTTTAACTCAGCCATCTTTATTCATAGAGAGCTGAAATTTGGTGAGGTTGTAGCTATGGACCATCTCTAACATACATTAGGTGAAGCAGCCATTTTGATTGAACATGCAAATTAGGTGAGGCCGCCATTTTGGTTCAATATACAAGGCAGTTACTTGCCTTGCAAAGTAAGTCAATGCATGTATTGTTGCCATTTTGGTTCTACAATTAAAGTAGGTGAGGTAGCCATTTTGATTTAACAAGCATATTAGGTGAAGCGGCCGTTTTGATTGAACATGCAAAATAGGTGAAGCGGCCATTTTGGCATTCACACATGCATTTTCTCAGGAAATGCAATCTAGTGTTACAATTACATCTGTTACTATCCTGATTCCGTACGTTTTTTGGCACGCTACTCCTCCTACAGTTTTTGTGCTATTTCAACAATTCATATATCAAAATGTTCAGCTCATTCAGGACATGATGGCTATGACTTTTGGTATTGGTGCAACTTTAGCTTTTTGAAATATTCAGCCTTTTCGGCCATTTTTTTCCCATTGAAAATGAATGGAGCTCAAATGAACTCAATGAGCTCATTTTACACCCTTGATATCTTTGGAACTCATTACAATATTTCACTACTCCTTTCACATTTTGGACCAACTCAGCTTCCTTCAGCTTCCTTGTACAAATTTTTAAAAAAAATTCAGCTACTTTCAGCTAATTTCAGCTGTTTCTTCAACTGCTTTGCGCTCTTTTCAGCTTTATGCAGCTTACTTCAACATTTTTGTACTTCTTCTGACTTATTTCTGCTAATTTCAGATCATTATGCTCCTTTCAGATAATTTTTGAAAGATTAAGATATTTTTGCTATTTTAGCTAGTATTTAGCTGTTTATGCAAATTTCACCTTTTTCAGCTATTTCAAACAATTTTTTTTAATCAATCCAACTTTTTTCAGCCTAATTCAGCAAAACCATGTTCTACCAACTTCCTTCTGGTAATTTAAGATATTTTCTGCTTGTTTTAGCTGTTGTTCAGCTGTTTTTGACCAATTTCAGCTGATGGCTGCCAACGCTCTTTTCAAATTGCTTTAACTCGGCCATCTTTTTACATAGAGAGCCGAAATTTGGTGAGGTTGTAGCCATAAACATTCTCTATCATGCTTTAGGTGAAGCGGCCATTTTGATTGAACATGCAAGTTGGGTGAAGCGGCCATTTTGGCATTCACACATGCATTTTCTCAGGAAATGCAATCTAGTTATTATTATTATTATTCCGGTTACTATCCTGATTCCGTACGTTTTTTGGCACGCTACTCCTCCTACAGTTTTTGTGCTATTTCAACAATTCATATATCAAAATGTTCAGCTCATTTAGGACATGGGTGCTATGACTTTTGGTATTGGTGCAACTTTAGCTTTTTGAAATATTCAGCCTTTTCGGCCATTTTTTTCCCATTGAAAATGAATGGAGCTCATTTTACATCCTTGATATCTTTGGAACTCATTACAATATTTCACTACTCCTTTCACATTTTGGACTAGCTCAGCTTCCTTCAGCTTCCTTGTACAAAATTTAAAAAAAAATTCATTTACTTTCAGCTAATTTCAGCTGTTTCTTCAACTGTTTTGCACTATTTTCAGCTTAATGCAGCTTACTTCAACATTTTTGTACTTCTACTGACTTATTTCTGCTAATTTCAGATCATTATGCTCCTTTCAGATAATTTTTGAAAGATTGGGATATTTTAGCTATTTTAGCTACTATTTAGCTGTTTTATGATAGTTTCAGCTTTTTCAGCTATTTCAACAATTTTTTTAATCAATCCAACTTTTTTCAGCCTAATTCAGCAAAACCATGCTCTACCAACTTCCTTCTGGTAATTTAAGATTATTTCTGCTTGTTTTAGCTGTTGTTCAGCTGTTTTTGGCCAATTTCAGCTTTTTTCAGATAATTTCAACTTTATTTTGCTTATTTCTGCTTATTTCAGATTTTTTACTGTTTCAGATTGTTTCAGATATTTCAGATTATGCTGCTTTGTGCTTATTTCTGCTAGTTTCAGCTTCTTCTGCTATTTTAGCTACTATTAAGCTGTTTTAATGCTAATTTAGGCTTGTTTCAACAAATTCCACATTATTTGAACTCATTTCAACTTTTTCCAGCATAATTCTGCAAAACTGTACTCTCTCTACTAATTTCTAAGACTTTTAAGCTTCTTTCTGCTATTTCAGATAATATTCAGCTGTTTTTGCTATCTTAAGCTTTTTTCAGATAATTTCAATTTTATTTTGCTTATTTCTGCTTAGTTCAGATTTTTTCAGATTTCAGATTGTTTCAGATATTTCAGATTATTCACAATTATGCTATTTCTAATTACTTCAGATAATTTAAGCTTATTTCTGCTATTTTAGATAATATTCAGCTGTTTATGCTATCTTTAGCTTTTTTCAGATAATTTCCACTTTTTTTGCTTATTTCAGATTATTTCAGATTTCAGATTGTTTAAGATGTTTCAGATTATTCCCAATTAAGCTCTTACTAAATCCTGCTGCTAATTTAAGCTTATTTCTGCTATTTTAGATAATATTCAGCTGTTTTTGACCAATTTCAGCTGATGGCTGCCAACGCTACTTTCAAATGGTTATAACTCGACCATCTTTATACATAGAGAGCTGAAATTTGGTGAGGTTGTAGCTGAGGACATTATCTATCATGTATAGAATCCAAAAAAAAATCCAAGATGGCCGACAATGCAAAAAAGTAAAAATACTATAAAATGGTCAATTTTAGTGATATTGAGCTGAAACTTGGTGTAGTGATAGCTGAGAATGTTTCCTATCAAATGCTATATCAAAATCAAAAATCCAAGATGGCCGCCAACGCTACTTTCAAATGGCTTTAACTCAGCCATCATTATACATAGAGAGCCGAAATTTGGTGAGGTTGTAGCCGAGGACATTATCTATCATGTACGGAATCCAAATCAAAAATCCAAGATGGCCGACAAAGTAAAACATTAAAAAACTGTAAAAATCCAAGATGGCCACCAACGCTACATTCAAATGGCTTTAACTCAGCCATCTTTATTCATAGAGAGCCGAAATTTGGTGAGGTTGTAGCTATGGACATCCTTTATCATGCATTAGGTGAAGCGGCCATTTTGATTGAACATGCAAATTAGGTGAAGTGGCCATTTTGGTTCAATATACAAGGCAGTTAATTGCCTTGCGAAGTAAGTCAATGCATGTATTGTTACCATTTTGGTTCTACAATTTAAGTAGACAAGTTAGCCATTTTGATTTAATAAGCACATTAGGTAAAGCGGCCATTTTGATTGAACATGCAAGTTGGGTGAAGCGGCCATTTTGGCATTCACACATGCATTTTCTCAGGAAATGCAATCTAGTTGTGTGAATGCCAACAAGGCATTCACACTATAGAGATTGTGTTTATATTTATTATAGTTACTATCTTCCGTCCGTACGTTTTTTGGCATCCTACTCCTCCTACAGTTTTCGTGCCATTTCAACATATCATATATCAAAATGTTCAGCTCGTTCAGGACAATCCAGCTATGACTTTTGGTAATGGTGCAACTTTAGCTTTTTGAGATATTTAGCCTTTTCGGCCATTTTTTTCCCATTGAAAATGAATGGAGCTAAAATGAAATGGCCTTTTGGGGGCTTTATCGTATCCTAAAACTCACCAAATTTGGCAGACTCATCATTCAGACATGGGGGAGTAAATATTTATCAAAACCTCGCATTTTCATATATGCTGAAGGGGCGTGGCCTGGCCTCAAAGTTAGGTATCTCGCCATGAAAAACGAAACACTAATAGCACCTACAAGAAAACTGTCTAATACATCAAACCTTCAGTGATTGACCCACAACCGGTCCCCTACAATACTGAATGGTCAAATCATGACATTAATTAAGCCACGCCCCCTCACAACAGGAAGTGTACAGTTGTACATTGAAGGTCCCGATCGGACACCTGTTGACTAATCAGCATGACGGTCTGTCCAGTGACCAAAGACATGTTGCTGTAACAAGCTTTCCAACACTGACCGTTTTGGGTGGAGCATGTGGGCGTGGCGATGTGGCGAATCAGACGTAACGCCGTCACAATACGTTTGGCCTTTTGGGAGCTTTATCATATCCCAAAACTCACCAAATTTGGCAGACTCGTCAGGACTGGTGAAAAATTACATATTTTGGGGGCGTGGCCAAAATTGCAACAGAAACGGCTCAAGAGCGCCACCTAGAATATTTCAAACTACCCTCCGCATTGGCCTTAGTTTCACGTAGGATCATGAAATTTGGTACACTTGTCCAATTCACAAAGACGTACAGAAAACCCTCTGGCATCAACATTGTACGATAAATGGGAAGGCGGCCATTTTGGAATGTGGACCAAATTGGGTGCATACATTGGGTGCCGAACGGGTACGGGAAAGGCACGAGAGTGTTTCAGGGTGGACTAGCTCGACTTCCCGCGGTCGCCACGAGAAGGGCGGAGCGGCGCTAAGGCATTCACACGTGCATTTTCGTAGGAAATGCAAATTTTCTAGTGTTACAATTACATCTGTTACTATCCTGATTCCGTACGTTTTTTGGCACGCTACTCCTCCTACAGTTTTTGTGCTATTTCAACAATTCATATATCAAAATGTTCAGCTCATTCAGGACATGATGGCTATGACTTTTGGTATTGGTGCAACTTTAGCTTTTTGAAATATTCAGCCTTTTCGGCCATTTTTTTCCCATTGAAAATGAATGGAGCTCAAATGAACTCAATGAGCTCATTTTACACCCTTGATATCTTTGGAACTCATTACAATATTTCACTACTCCTTTCACATTTTGGACCAACTCAGCTTCCTTCAGCTTCCTTGTACAAATTTAAAAAAAAAATTCAGCTACTTTCAGCTAATTTCAGCTGTTTCTTCAACTGCTTTGCGCTCTTTTCAGCTTTATGCAGCTTACTTCAACATTTTTGTACTTCTTCTGACTTATTTCTGCTAATTTCAGATCATTATGCTCCTTTCAGATAATTTTTGAAAGATTAAGATATTTTTGCTATTTTAGCTAGTATTTAGCTGTTTATGCAAATTTCACCTTTTTCAGCTATTTCAAACAATTTTTTTTAATCAATCCAACTTTTTTCAGCCTAATTCAGCAAAACCATGTTCTACCAACTTCCTTCTGGTAATTTAAGATATTTTCTGCTTGTTTTAGCTGTTGTTCAGCTGTTTTTGACCAATTTCAGCTGATGGCTGCCAACGCTCTTTTCAAATTGCTTTAACTCGGCCATCTTTTTACATAGAGAGCCGAAATTTGGTGAGGTTGTAGCCATAAACATTCTCTATCATGCTTTAGGTGAAGCGGCCATTTTGATTGAACATGCAAGTTGGGTGAAGCGGCCATTTTGGCATTCACACATGCATTTTCTCAGGAAATGCAATCTAGTGTTACAATTACATCTGTTACTATCCTGATTCCGTACGTTTTTTGGCACGCTACTCCTCCTACAGTTTTTGTGCTATTTCAACAATTCATATATCAAAATGTTCAGCTCATTTAGGACATGATGGCTATGACTTTTGGTATTGGTGCAACTTTAGCTTTTTGAAATATTCAGCCTTTTCGGCCATTTTTTTCCCATTGAAAATGAATGGAGCTCAAATGAACTCAATGAGCTCATTTTGCATCCTTGATATCTTTGGAACTCATTACAATATTTCACTACTCCTTTCACATTTTGGACCAACTCAGCTTCCTTCAGCTACCTTGTACATTTAAAAAAAATATTTCGGCTACTTTCAGCTACTTTCAGCTGTTTCTTCAACGACTTTGCAATCTTTTCAACTTAATGCAGCTTACTTCAACATTGTTGTACTTATACTGACTTATTTATGCTAATTTCAGATCATTATACTCCTTTCAGCAAATTTTTGAAAGATTAAGATATTTTTGCTATTTTAGCTACTTTTTAGCTGTTTATGCAAATTTCAGCTATTTCAACAATTTTTTTTAATCAATCCAACTTTTTTCAGCCTAATTCAGCAAAACCATGTTCTACCAACTTCCTTCTGGTAATTTAAGATATTTTCTGCTTATTTTAGCTGTTGTTCAGCTGTTTTTGGCCAATTTCAGCTGATGTCTGCCAACGCTACTTTCAAATGGCTTTAACTCAGCCATCTTTATTCATAGAGAGCTGAAATTTGGTGAGGTTGTAGCTATGGACAATCTCTAACATACATTAGGTGAAGCGGCCATTTTGATTGAACATGCAAGTTGGGTGAAGCGGCCATTTTGGCATTCACACATGCATTTTCTCAGGAAATGCAATCTAGTGTTACAATTACATCTGTTACTATCCTGATTCCGTACGTTTTTTGGCACGCTACTCCTCCTACAGTTTTTGTGCTATTTCAACAATTCATATATCAAAATGTTCAGCTCATTCAGGACATGATGGCTATGACTTTTGGTATTGGTGCAACTTTAGCTTTTTGAAATATTCAGCCTTTTCGGCCATTTTTTTCCCATTGAAAATGAATGGAGCTCAAATGAACTCAATGAGCTCATTTTACATCCTTGATATCTTTGGAACTCATTACAATATTTCACTACTCCTTTCACATTTTGGACCAACTCAACTTCCTTCAGCTACCTTGTACATTTTTTAAAAATATTTCGGCTACTTTCAGCTAATTTCAACTGTTTCTACAACGACTTTGCGATCTTTTCAGCTTAATGCAGCTTACTTCAACATTGTTGTACTTATACTGACTTATGATCATTATGCTCCTTTCAGCAAATTTTTGAAAGATTAAGATATTTTTGCTATTTTAGCTACTATTTAGCTGTTTATGCAAATTTCAGCTTTTTCAGCTATTTCAACAATTTTTTTAATCAATCCAACTTTTTTCAGCCTAATTCAGCAAAACCATGTTCTACCAACTTCCTTCTGGTAATTTAAGATATTTTCTGCTTGTTTTAGCTGTTGTTCAGCTGTTTTTGACCAATTTCAGCTGATGGCTGCCAATGTTACTTTCAAATGGCTTTAACTCAGCCATCTTTATTCATAGAGAGCTGAAATTTGGTGAGGTTGTAGCTATGGACCATCTCTAACATACATTAGGTGAAGCAGCCATTTTGATTGAACATGCAAATTAGGTGAGGCCGCCATTTTGGTTCAATATACAAGGCAGTTACTTGCCTTGCAAAGTAAGTCAATGCATGTATTGTTGCCATTTTGGTTCTACAATTAAAGTAGGTGAGGTAGCCATTTTGATTTAACAAGCATATTAGGTGAAGCGGCCGTTTTGATTGAACATGCAAAATAGGTGAAGCGGCCATTTTGGCATTCACACATGCATTTTCTCAGGAAATGCAATCTAGTTGTGTGAATGCCACATAGGCATTCACACTATAGTGATTGTGTTTATATTTATTATTATTATTATTCCGGTTACTATCCTGATTCCGTACGTTTTTTGGCACGCTACTCCTCCTACAGTTTTTGTGCTATTTCTACAATCCATATATCAAAACGTTCAGCTCAATTAGGACATGGGTGCTATGACTTTTGGTATTGGTGCAACTTTAGCTTTTTGAATTATTTAGCCTTTTCGGCCATTTTCTTCCCCATTGAAAATGAATGGAGCTAATTTTTCATCCTTGATATCTTTGGAACTCTTTAGAATATTTCACTACTCCTTTCACATTTTGGACCAGCTTAGCTTCCTTCAGCTACCTTGTACATTTTTTTAAAAATATTTCAGCTACTTTCAGCTAATTTCAGCTGTTTTTTCAACTGCTTTGCACTCTTTTCAGCTTTATGCAGCTTACTTCAACATTTTTGTACTTCTACTGACTTATTTCTGCTAACTTCAGATCATTATGCTCCTTTCAGATAATTTTTGAAAGATTGGGATATTTTAGCTATTTTAGCTACTATTTAGCTGTTTTATGATAGTTTCAGCTTTTTCAGCTATTTCAACAATTTTTTTTAATCAATCCAACTTTTTTCAGCCTAATTCAGCAAAACCATGCTCTACCAACTTCCTTCTGGTAATTTAAGATTGTTTCTGCTTGTTTTAGCTGTTGTTCAGCTGTTTTTGGCCAATTTCAGCTTTATTCAGATATTTTCAACTTTATTTTGCTTATTTCTACTTATTTCAGATTTTTTTCAATTTCAGATTGTTTCAGATACTTCATCTTCTGCTGCTTTGTGCTTATTTCTGCTAGTTTCAGCTTCTTCTGCTATTTTAGCTACTATTAAGCTGTTTTTATGCTAATTTAGGCTTGTTTCAACACATTCCACATTATTTGAACTCATTTCATCTTTTTCCAGCCAAATTCTGCAAAAATGTACTCTCTCTACTAATTTCTAAGACATTTAAGCTTCTTTCTGCTATTTCAGATAATATTCAGCTGTTTTTGCTATCTTAAGCTTTTTTCAGATAATTTCAACTTTATTTTGCTTATTTCTGCTTAGTTCAGATTTTTTCAGATTTCAGATTGTTTCAGATATTTTAGATTATTCAGATGATGCTGCTTTGTGCTTATTTCTGCTAGTTTCAGCTTCTTCTGCCATTTTAGCTACTATTAAGCTGTTTTTATGCTAATTTAGGCTTGTTTCAACAAATTTTACATTATTTGAACTCATTTCAACTTTTTCCAGCCTAATTCTGCAAAACTGTACTCTCTCTACTAATTTCTAAGACATTTAAGCTTCTTTCTGCTATTTCAGATAATATTCAGCTGTTTTTGCTATCTTAAGCTTTTTTCAGATAATTTCAATTTTATTTTGCTTATTTCTGCTTAGTTCAGATTTTTTCAGATTTCAGATTGTTTCAGATATTTCAGATTAATCACAATTATGCTATTTCTAATTACTTCAGATAATTTAAGCTTATTTCTGCTATTTTAGATAATATTCAGCTGTTTATGCTATCTTTAGCTTTTTTCAGATAATTTCCACTTTTTTTGCTTATTTCAGATTATTTCAGATTTCAGATTGTTTAAGATGTTTCAGATTATTCCCAATTAAGCTCTTACTAAATCCTGCTGCTAATTCAAGCTTATTTCTGCTATTTTAGATAATATTCAGCTGTTTTTGACCAATTTCAGCTGATGGCCGCCAACGCTACTTTCAAATGGTTATAACTCGACCATCTTTATACATAGAGAGCTGAAATTTGGTGAGGTTGTAGCTGAGGACATTATCTATCATGTATAGAATCCAAAAAAAAATCCAAGATGGCCGACAATGCAAAAAAGTAAAAATACTATAAAATGGTCAATTTTAGAGATATTGACCTGAAACTTGGTGTAGTGATAGCTGAGAATGTTTCCTATCAAATGCAATATCAAAATCAAAAATCCAAGATGGCCGCCAATGCTACTTTCAAATGGCTTTAACTCAGCCATCTTTATACATAGAGAGCCGAAATTTGGTGAGGTTGTAGCCGAGGACATTATCTATCACGTACGGAATCCAAATCAAAAATCCAAGATGGCCGACAAAGTAAAACATTAAAAAACTGTAAAAATCCAAGATGGCCGCCAACGCTACATTCAAATGGCTTTAACTCAGCCATCTTTATTCATAGAGAGCTGAAATTTGGTGAGGTTGTAGCTGAGGGAATCCTCTATCATGTACGGAATCCAAATCAAAACTCCAAGATGGCAGACAAAGCAAAACATTAAAAATACTGTAAAATCCAAGATGGCCGCCAACGCTACTTTCAAATGCTTTAACTCAGCCATCATTATACATAGAGAGCCGAAATTTGGTGAGGTTGTAGCTGAGGGAATCCTCTATCATGTACGGAATCCAAATCAAAAATCCAAGATGGCCGACAAAGCAAAACATTAAAAATACTGTAAAATCCAAGATGGCCACCAACGCTACTTTCAAATGGCTTTAAATCAGCCATATTTATTCATAGAGAGCCGAAATTTGGTGAGGTTGTAGCTATGGACATTCTTTATCATGCATTAGGTGAAACGGCCATTTTGATTGAATATGCAAATTAGGTGAAGTGGCCATTTTGGTTCAATATACAAGGCAGTTAATTGCCTTGCGAAGTAAGTCAATGCATGTATTGTTACCATTTTGGTTCTACAATTTAAGTAGACAAGTTAGCCATTTTGATTTAATAAGCACATTAGGTAAAGCGGCCATTTGGATTGAACATGCAAGTTGGGTGAAGCGGCCATTTTGGCATTCACACATGCATTTTCTCTGGAAATGCAATCTAGTGTTACAATTACATCTGTTACTATCCTGATTCCGTACGTTTTTTGGCACGCTACTCCTCCTACAGTTTTTGTGCTATTTCAACAATTCATATATCAAAATGTTCAGCTCATTCAGGACATGATGGCTATGACTTTTGGTATTGGTGCAACTTTAGCTTTTTGAAATATTCAGCCTTTTCGGCCATTTTTTTCCCATTGAAAATGAATGGAGCTCAAATGAACTCAATGAGCTCATTTTACACCCTTGATATCTTTGGAACTCATTACAATATTTCACTACTCCTTTCACATTTTGGACCAACTCAGCTTCCTTCAGCTTCCTTGTACAAATTTTTAAAAAAAATTCAGCTACTTTCAGCTAATTTCAGCTGTTTCTTCAACTGCTTTGCGCTCTTTTCAGCTTTATGCAGCTTACTTCAACATTTTTGTACTTCTTCTGACTTATTTCTGCTAATTTCAGATCATTATGCTCCTTTCAGATAATTTTTGAAAGATTAAGATATTTTTGCTATTTTAGCTAGTATTTAGCTGTTTATGCAAATTTCACCTTTTTCAGCTATTTCAAACAATTTTTTTTAATCAATCCAACTTTTTTCAGCCTAATTCAGCAAAACCATGTTCTACCAACTTCCTTCTGGTAATTTAAGATATTTTCTGCTTGTTTTAGCTGTTGTTCAGCTGTTTTTGACCAATTTCAGCTGATGGCTGCCAACGCTCTTTTCAAATTGCTTTAACTCGGCCATCTTTTTACATAGAGAGCCGAAATTTGGTGAGGTTGTAGCCATAAACATTCTCTATCATGCTTTAGGTGAAGCGGCCATTTTGATTGAACATGCAAGTTGGGTGAAGCGGCCATTTTGGCATTCACACATGCATTTTCTCAGGAAATGCAATCTAGTTATTATTATTATTATTCCGGTTACTATCCTGATTCCGTACGTTTTTTGGCACGCTACTCCTCCTACAGTTTTTGTGCTATTTCAACAATTCATATATCAAAATGTTCAGCTCATTTAGGACATGGGTGCTATGACTTTTGGTATTGGTGCAACTTTAGCTTTTTGAAATATTCAGCCTTTTCGGCCATTTTTTTCCCATTGAAAATGAATGGAGCTCATTTTACATCCTTGATATCTTTGGAACTCATTACAATATTTCACTACTCCTTTCACATTTTGGACTAGCTCAGCTTCCTTCAGCTTCCTTGTACAAAATTTAAAAAAAAATTCATTTACTTTCAGCTAATTTCAGCTGTTTCTTCAACTGTTTTGCACTATTTTCAGCTTAATGCAGCTTACTTCAACATTTTTGTACTTCTACTGACTTATTTCTGCTAATTTCAGATCATTATGCTCCTTTCAGATAATTTTTGAAAGATTGGGATATTTTAGCTATTTTAGCTACTATTTAGCTGTTTTATGATAGTTTCAGCTTTTTCAGCTATTTCAACAATTTTTTTTAATCAATCCAACTTTTTTCAGCCTAATTCAGCAAAACCATGCTCTACCAACTTCCTTCTGGTAATTTAAGATTGTTTCTGCTTGTTTTAGCTGTTGTTCAGCTGTTTTTGGCCAATTTCAGCTTTTTTCAGATAATTTCAACTTTATTTTGCTTATTTCTGCTTATTTCAGATTTTTTACTGTTTCAGATTGTTTCAGATATTTCAGATTATGCTGCTTTGTGCTTATTTCTGCTAGTTTCAGCTTCTTCTGCTATTTTAGCTACTATTAAGCTGTTTTAATGCTAATTTAGGCTTGTTTAAACAAATTCCACATTATTTGAACTCATTTCAACTTTTTCCAGCATAATTCTGCAAAACTGTACTCTCTCTACTAATTTCTAAGACTTTTAAGCTTCTTTCTGCTATTTCAGATAATATTCAGCTGTTTTTGCTATCTTAAGCTTTTTTCAGATAATTTCAATTTTATTTTGCTTATTTCTGCTTAGTTCAGATTTTTTCAGATTTCAGATTGTTTCAGATATTTCAGATTATTCACAATTATGCTATTTCTAATTACTTCAGATAATTTAAGCTTATTTCTGCTATTTTAGATAATATTCAGCTGTTTATGCTATCTTTAGCTTTTTTCAGATAATTTCCACTTTTTTTTGCTTATTTCAGATTATTTCAGATTTCAGATTGTTTAAGATGTTTCAGATTATTCCCAATTAAGCTCTTACTAAATCCTGCTGCTAATTTAAGCTTATTTCTGCTATTTTAGATAATATTCAGCTGTTTTTGACCAATTTCAGCTGATGGCCGCCAACGCTACTTTCAAATGGTTATAACTCGACCATCTTTATACATAGAGAGCTGAAATTTGGTGAGGTTGTAGCTGAGGACATTATCTATCATGTATAGAATCCAAAAAAAAAATCCAAGATGGCCGACAATGCAAAAAAGTAAAAATACTATAAAATGGTCAATTTTAGTGATATTGAGCTGAAACTTGGTGTAGTGATAGCTGAGAATGTTTCCTATCAAATGCTATATAAAAATCAAAAATCCAAGATGGCCGCCAATGCTACTTTCAAATGGCTTTAACTCGGCCATCATTATACATAGAGAGCCGAAATTTGGTGAGGTTGTAGCCGAGGACATTATCTATCATGTACGGAATCCAAATCAAAAATCCAAGATGGCCGACAAAGTAAAACATTAAAAAACTGTAAAAATCCAAGATGGCCACCAACGCTACATTCAAATGGCTTTAACTCAGCCATCTTTATTCATAGAGAGCCGAAATTTGGTGAGGTTGTAGCTATGGACATCCTTTATCATGCATTAGGTGAAGCGGCCATTTTGATTGAACATGCAAATTAGGTGAAGTGGCCATTTTGGTTCAATATACAAGGCAGTTAATTGCCTTGCGAAGTAAGTCAATGCATGTATTGTTACCATTTTGGTTCTACAATTTAAGTAGACAAGTTAGCCATTTTGATTTAATAAGCACATTAGGTAAAGCGGCCATTTTGATTGAACATGCAAGTTGGGTGAAGCGGCCATTTTGGCATTCACACATGCATTTTCTCAGGAAATGCAATCTAGTGTTACAATTACATCTGTTACTATCCTGATTCCGTACGTTTTTTGGCACGCTACTCCTCCTACAGTTTTTGTGCTATTTCAACAATTCATATATCAAAATGTTCAGCTCATTCAGGACATGATGGCTATGACTTTTGGTATTGGTGCAACTTTAGCTTTTTGAAATATTCAGCCTTTTCGGCCATTTTTTTCCCATTGAAAATGAATGGAGCTCAAATGAACTCAATGAGCTCATTTTACACCCTTGATATCTTTGGAACTCATTACAATATTTCACTACTCCTTTCACATTTTGGACCAACTCAGCTTCCTTCAGCTTCCTTGTACAAATTTAAAAAAAAAATTCAGCTACTTTCAGCTAATTTCAGCTGTTTCTTCAACTGCTTTGCGCTCTTTTCAGCTTTATGCAGCTTACTTCAACATTTTTGTACTTCTTCTGACTTATTTCTGCTAATTTCAGATCATTATGCTCCTTTCAGATAATTTTTGAAAGATTAAGATATTTTTGCTATTTTAGCTAGTATTTAGCTGTTTATGCAAATTTCACCTTTTTCAGCTATTTCAAACAATTTTTTTTAATCAATCCAACTTTTTTCAGCCTAATTCAGCAAAACCATGTTCTACCAACTTCCTTCTGGTAATTTAAGATATTTTCTGCTTGTTTTAGCTGTTGTTCAGCTGTTTTTGACCAATTTCAGCTGATGGCTGCCAACGCTCTTTTCAAATTGCTTTAACTCGGCCATCTTTTTACATAGAGAGCCGAAATTTGGTGAGGTTGTAGCCATAAACATTCTCTATCATGCTTTAGGTGAAGCGGCCATTTTGATTGAACATGCAAGTTGGGTGAAGCGGCCATTTTGGCATTCACACATGCATTTTCTCAGGAAATGCAATCTAGTTGTGTGAATGCCAACAAGGCATTCACACTATAGAGATTGTCTCCGGTTACTATCCTGATTCCGTACGTTTTTTGGCACGCTACTCCTCCTACAGTTTTTGTGCTATTGCAACAATTCATATATCAAAATGTTCAGCTCATTCAGGACATGATGGCTATGACTTTTGGTATTGGTGCAACTTTAGCTTTTTGAATTATTTAGCCTTTTCGGCCATTTTCTTCCCCATTGAAAATGAATGGAGCTAATTTTTCATCCTTGATATCTTTGGAACTCTTTAGAATATTTCACTACTCCTTTCACATTTTGGACCAGCTCAGCTTCCTTCAGCTACCTTGTACATTTTTTAAAAAATATTTCAGCTACTTTCAGCTGATTTCAGCTGTTTCTTGAACTATGTTGCACTCTTTTCAGCCTAATGCAGCTTACTTCAACATTTTTGTACATCTACTGACTTATTTCTGCTAATTTCAGATCATTATGCTCCTTTCAGCAAATTTTTCAAAGATTAACATATTTTTGCTACTTTAGCTACTATTTAGCTGTTTTATGCAAATTTCAGCTTTTTCAGCTATTTCAACAATTTTTTAAAATCAATCCAACTTTTTTCAGCCTAATTCAGCAAAACCATGCTCTACCAACTTCCTTCTGGTAATTTCAGATTATTTCTGCTTATTTTAGCTACTATTTAGCTGTTTTATGCAAATTTCAGCTTTTTCAGCTATTTCAACAATTTTTTTTAATCAATCCAACTTTTTTCAGCCTAATTCAGCAAAACCATGCTCTACCAACTTCCTTCTGGTAATTTAAGATTGTTTCTGCTTGTTTTAGCTGTTGTTCAGCTGTTTTTGGCCAATTTCAGCTTTATTCAGATATTTTCAACTTTATTTTGCTTATTTCTACTTATTTCAGATTTTTTTCAATTTCAGATTGTTTCAGATACTTCATATTCTGCTGCTTTGTGCTTATTTCTGCTAGTTTCAGCTTCTTCTGCTATTTTAGCTACTATTAAGCTGTTTTTATGCTAATTTAGGCTTGTTTCAACACATTCCACATTATTTGAACTCATTTCAACTTTTTCCAGCCAAATTCTGCAAAAATGTACTCTCTCTACTAAGTTCTAAGACATTTAAGCTTCTTTCTGCTATTTCAGATAATATTCAGCTGTTTTTGCTATCTTAAGCTTTTTTCAGATAATTTCAACTTTATTTTGCTTATTTCTGCTTAGTTCAGATTTTTTCAGATTTCAGATAGTTTCAGATATTTTAGATTATTCAGATTATGCTGCTTTGTGCTTATTTCTGCTAGTTTCAGCTTCTTCTGCTATTTTAGCTACTATTAAGCTGTTTTTATGCTAATTTAGGCTTGTTTCAACAAATTCCACATTATTTGAACTCATTTCAACTTTTTCCATCCTAATTCTGCAAAACTACACTCTCTCTACTAATTTCTAACACAGTTAAGCTTATTTCTGCTATTTCAGATAATATTCAGCTGTTTTTGCTATCTTTAGCTTTTTTCAGATAATTTCAACTTTATTTTGCTTATTTCTGCTTAGTTCAGATTTTTTCAGATTTCAGATTGTTTCAGATATTTCAGATTATTCACAATTATGCTATTTCTAATTACTTCAGATAATTTAAGCTTATTTCTGCTATTTTAGATAGTATTCAGCTGTTTATGATATCTTAAGCTTTTTTCAGATAATTTCAACTTTTTTTGCTTATTTCAGATTATTTCAGATTTCAGATTGTTTAAGATGTTTCAGATTATTCCCAATTAAGCTCTTACTAATTCCTGCTGCTAATTTAAGCTTATTTCTGCTATTTTAGATAATATTCAGCTGTTTTTGACCAATTTCAGCTGATGGCTGCCAACGCTACTTTCAAATGGTTATAACTCGACCATCTTTATACATAGAGAGCTGAAATTTGGTGAGGTTGTAGCTGAGGACATTATCTATCATGTATAGAATCCAAAAAAAAATCCAAGATGGCCGACAATGCAAAAAAGTAAAAATACTATAAAATGGTCAATTTTAGTGATATTGAGCTGAAACTTGGTGTAGTGATAGCTGAGAATGTTTCCTATCAAATGCTATATCAAAATCAAAAATCCAAGATGGCCGCCAACGCTACTTTCAAATGGCTTTAACTCAGCCATCATTATACATAGAGAGTCGAAATTTGGTGAGGTAGTAGCTGAGGACATTATCTATCATGTACGGAATCCAAATCAAAAATCCAAGATGGCCGACAAAGTAAAACATTAAAAAACTGTAAAAATTCAAGATGGCCGCCAACGCTACATTCAAATGGCTTTAACTCAGCCATCTTTATTCATAGAGAGCTGAAATTTGGTGAGGTTGTAGCTAAGGGAATCCTCTATCATGTACGGAATCCAAATCAAAAATCCAAGATGGCAGACAAAGCAAAACATTAAAAATACTGTAAAATCCAAGATGGCCACCAACGCTACTTTCAAATGGCTTTAACTCAGCCATCATTATACATAGAGAGCCGAAATTTGGTGAGGTTGTAGCTGAGGGAATCCTCTATCATGTACGGAATCCAAATCAAAAATCCAAGATGGCCGACAAAGCAAAACATTAAAAATACTGTAAAATCCAAGATGGCCACCAACGCTACTTTCAAATGGCTTTAAATCAGCCATATTTATTCATAGAGAGCCGAAATTTGGTGAGGTTGTAGCTATGGACATTCTTTATCATGCATTAGGTGAAGCGGCCATTTTGATTGAATATGCAAATTAGGTGAAGTGGCCATTTTGGTTCAATATACAAGGCAGTTAATTGCCTTGCGAAGTAAGTCAATGCATGTATTGTTACCATTTTGGTTCTACAATTTAAGTAGACAAGTTAGCCATTTTGATTTAATAAGCACATTAGGTAAAGCGGCCATTTTGATTAAACATTCAAGTCATAACGGCCATTTTGGCATTCACACATGCATTTTCTCAGGAAATGCAATCTAGTTGTGTGAATGCCACATAGGCATTCACACTATAGTGATTGTGTTTATATTTGTGTGAATGCCAACAAGGCATTCACACTATAGAGATTGTGTTTATATTTATTATTCTCGCATGTTACTATCTTCCGTCCGTACGTTTTTTGGCACGCTACTCCTCCTAGAGTTTTTGTGCCATTTCAACAATTCATATATCAAAATGTTCAGCTCGTTCAGGACAATCCAGCTATGACTTTTGGTAATGCTGCAACTTTCGCTTTTTGAATTATTAAGCCTTTTCGGCCATTTTTTCCCCATTGAAAATGAATGGAGCTAAAATGAAATGGCCTTTTGGAGGATTTATCATATCCTAAATCTCATCAAATTTGGCAGACTCATCACTCAGACATGGTGGAGTAAAAAATGATCAAAATCTCACGTTTTCATATATGCTAAAGGGGCGTGGCCTGGCCTCAAAGTTAGGTATCTCGCCATGAAAAACGAAACACTAATAGCACCTACACGAAAACTGTCTAATACATCAAACCTTCAGTGATTGACCCACAAGCAGTCCCCTATAATACTGAATGGTCAAATCATGACATTAATTAAGCCACGCCCCCTCACAACAGGAAGTGTACAGTTGTACATTGAACGTCCCGATCGGACACCTGTTACCTAATCAGCGTGACGGTCTGTCCAGCGACCAAAGACATGGTGCTGTAACAAGGTTTCCAACACTGACCGTTTTGGGTGGAGCATGTGGGCGTGGCAATGTGGCGAATCAGACGTAACGCCGTCACAAACGAAACACTAATAGCACCTACACGAAAACTGTCTAATACATCAAACCTTCAATGATTGACCCACATCCGGTCCCTTGCAATACTGAATGGTCAAATCATGACAATAATTAAGCCACGCCCCCTCACAACAGGAAGTGTACAGTTGTACATTGAAGCTCCCGATCGGACACCTGTTACCTAATCAGCATGACGGTCTGTCCAGTGACCAAAGACATGTTGCCATAACAAGCTTTCCAACACTGACCGTTTTGGGTGGAGCATGTGGGCGTGGCGATGTGGCGAATCAGACGTAACGCCGTCACAATACGTTTGGCCTTTTGGGAGCTTTATCATATCCCAAAACTCACCAAATTTGGCAGACTCATCAGGACTGGTGAACGATTACATATTTTGGGGGCGTGGCCAAAATTTCAAAAGAAACGGCTCAAGAGCGCCACCTAGAAAATTTAAAACTACCCTCCGCATTGGCCTTAGTTTCACGTAGGATCATGAAATTTGGTACACTTGTCCAATTCACCAAGACGCACAGAAAACCCTCTGGCGTCAACGTTGTACGATAAATGGGAAGGCGGCCATTTTGGAATGTGGACCAAATCGGGTGCACGCATTGGGTGCCGAACGGGCACGGGAAAGGCACGAGAGTGTTTCAGGGTGGACCAGCTCGACTTCCCGCGGTCGCCGCGAGAAGGGCGGAGCGGCGCTAAGGCATTCACACGTGCATTTTCGTAGGAAATGCGGTTTTTCTAGTGTTACAATTACATCTGTTACTATCCTGATTCCGTACGTTTTTTGGCACGCTACTCCTCCTACAGTTTTTGTGCTATTTCAACAATTCATATATCAAAATGTTCAGCTCATTTAGGACATGATGGCTATGACTTTTGGTATTGGTGCAACTTTAGCTTTTTGAAATATTCAGCCTTTTCGGCCATTTTTTTCCCATTGAAAATGAATGGAGCTCAAATGAACTCAATGAGCTCATTTTGCATCCTTGATATCTTTGGAACTCATTACAATATTTCACTACTCCTTTCACATTTTGGACCAACTCAGCTTCCTTCAGCTACCTTGTACATTTAAAAAAAATATTTCGGCTACTTTCAGCTACTTTCAGCTGTTTCTTCAACGACTTTGCAATCTTTTCAGCTTAATGCAGCTTACTTCAACATTGTTGTACTTATACTGACTTATTTATGCTAATTTCAGATCATTATACTCCTTTCAGCAAATTTTTGAAAGATTAAGATATTTTTGCTATTTTAGCTACTTTTTAGCTGTTTATGCAAATTTCAGCTATTTCAACAATTTTTTTTAATCAATCCAACTTTTTTCAGCCTAATTCAGCAAAACCATGTTCTACCAACTTCCTTCTGGTAATTTAAGATATTTTCTGCTTATTTTAGCTGTTGTTCAGCTGTTTTTGGCCAATTTCAGCTGATGTCTGCCAACGCTACTTTCAAATGGCTTTAACTCAGCCATCTTTATTCATAGAGAGCTGAAATTTGGTGAGGTTGTAGCTATGGACAATCTCTAACATACATTAGGTGAAGCGGCCATTTTGATTGAACATGCAAGTTGGGTGAAGCGGCCATTTTGGCATTCACACATGCATTTTCTCAGGAAATGCAATCTAGTTGTGTGAATGCCAACAAGGCATTCACACTATAGAGATTGTGTTTATATTTATTTATAGATGTTACTATCTTCATTCCGTACGTTTTTTGGCATGTAACTACTCGCACAGTTTTGGTGCCATTTCAACAATTCATATATCAAAATGTCCAGCTCGTTCAGGACAATCCGGCTATGACTTTTGGTAATGCTGCAACTTTAGCTTTTTGAATTATTTAGCCTTTTCGGCCATTTTTTTCCCATTGAAAATGAATGGAGCTAAAATGAAATGGCATGTTGGGGGCTTTATCATATCCTAAATCTCACCAAATTTGGCAGACTCATCACTCAGACATGGGGGAGTAAAAAATGATCAAAACCTCACGTTTTCATATATGCTGAAGGGGCGTGGCCTGGCCTCAAAATTAGGCATCTCGCCATGAAAAACGAAACACTAATAGCACCTACACGAAAACCGTCTAATACATCAAACCTTCAGTGATTGACCCACAACCGGTCCCTTACAATACTGAATGGTCAAATCATGACATTAATTAAGCCACGCCCCCTCACAACAGGAAGTGTACAGTTATACATTGAACGTCCCGATCGGACACCTGTTACCTAATCAGCGGGACGGTCTGTCCAGTGACCGAAGACATGTTGCTGTAACAAGCTTTCCAACACTGACCGTTTTGGGTGGAGCATGTGGGCGTGGCGATGTGGCGAATCAGCCGTCACGCCGTCACAAACGAAACACTAATAGCACCTACACGAAAACAGTCTAATACATCAAACCTTCAGTGATTGACCCACATCCGGTCCCCTGCAATACTGAATGGTCAAATCATGACAATAATTAAGCCACGCCCCCTCACAACAGGAAGTGTACAGTTGTACATTGAACATCCCGATCGGACACCTGTTACCTAATCAGCGTGACGGTCTGTCCAGTGACCGAAGACATGTTGCTGTAACAAGCTTTCCACGACTGGTTGTTTTGGGTGGAGCATGTGGGCGTGGCGATGTGGCGAATCAGACGTAACGCCGTCACAATACGTTTGGCCTTTTGGGAGCTTTATCATATCCCAAAACTCACCAAATTTGGCAGACTCATCAGGACTGGTGAAAAATTACATATTTTGGGGGCGTGGCCAAAATTGCAAAAGAAACGGCTCAAGAGCGCCACCTAGAATATTTCAAACTACCCTCCGCATTGGCCTTAGTTTCACGTAGGATCATGAAATTTGGTACACTTGTCCAATTCACCAAGACGCATAGAAAACCCTCTGGCATCAACGTTGTACGATAAATGGGAAGGCGGCCATTTTGGAATGTGGACCAAATCGGGTGCGTACGTTGGGTGCAGAACGGGTACGGGAAAGGCACGAGAGCGTTTCAGGGTGGACTGGCTCGACTTCACGCGGTCGCCACGAGAAGGGCGGAGCGGCACTAAGGCATTCACACGTGCATTTTCGCAGGAAATGCGGTTTTTCTAGTTGTGTGAATGCCACATAGGCATTCACACTATAGTGATTGTGTTTATATTTATTATTATAGTTACTATCTTCACTCCGTACGTTTTTTGGCACGCTACTCCTCCTACAGTTTTTGTGCTATTTCAACAATTCATATATCAAAATGTTCAGCTCATTGAGGACACTCCGGCTATGACTTTTGGTATTGATGCAACTTCAGCTTTTTGAAATATTCAGCTTTTTCGGCCACTTTTTTCCCATTGAAAATGAATGGAGCTCATTTTACATCCTTGATATCTTTGGAACTCATTACAATATTTCACTACTTTTTTCACATTTTGGACCAGCTCGGCTTCCTTCAGCTACCTTGTACATTTAAAAAAAATATTTCAGCTACTTTCAGCTGATTTCAGCTGTTTCTTGAACTGTGTTGCACTCTTTTCAGCCTAATGCAGCTTACTTCAACATTTTTGTACATCTACTGACTTATTTCTGCTAATTTCAGATCATTATGCTCCTTTCAGCAAATTTTTCAAAGATTAACATATTTTTGCTACTTTAGCTACTATTTAGCTGTTTTATGCAAATTTCAGCTTTTTCAGCTATTTCAACAATTTTTTAAAATCAATCCAACTTTTTTCAGCCTAATTCAGCAAAACCATGCTCTACCAACTTCCTTCTGGTAATTTCAGATTATTTCTGCTTATTTTAGCTACTATTTAGCTGTTTTATGCAAATTTCAGCTTTTTCAGCTATTTCAACAATTTTTTTTAATCAATCCAACTTTTTTCAGCCTAATTCAGCAAAACCATGCTCTACCAACTTCCTTCTGGTAATTTAAGATTGTTTCTGCTTGTTTTAGCTGTTGTTCAGCTGTTTTTGGCCAATTTCAGCTTTATTCAGATATTTTCAACTTTATTTTGCTTATTTCTACTTATTTCAGATTTTTTTCAATTTCAGATTGTTTCAGATACTTCATATTATGCTGCTTTGTGCTTATTTCTGCTAGTTTCAGCTTCTTCTGCTATTTTAGCTACTATTAAGCTGTTTTTATGCTAATTTAGGCTTGTTTCAACACATTTTA
Source organism: Garcialebias charrua (assembly GCA_038048925.1). Classification (NCBI taxonomy): domain Eukaryota; kingdom Metazoa; phylum Chordata; class Actinopteri; order Cyprinodontiformes; family Rivulidae; genus Garcialebias; species Garcialebias charrua. Next base: position 5,022 of record JBBPBX010016523.1, on the reverse strand, counting down.
CATTATTTGAACTCATTTCAACTTTTTCCAGCCTAATTCTACAAAAATTTACTCTCTCTACTAATTTCTAAGACATTTAAGCTTCTTTCTGCTATTTCAGATAATATTCAGCTGTTTTTGCTATCTTAAGCTTTTTTCAGATAATTTCAACTTTATTTTGCTTATTTTTGCTTAGTTCAGATGTTTTCAGATTTCAGATTGTTTCAGATATTTTACATTATTCAGATGATGCTGCTTTATGCTTATTTCTGCTAGTTTCAGCTTCTTCTGATATTTTAGCTACTATTAAGCTGTTTTAATGCTAATTTAGGCTTGTTTCAACAAATTTTACATTATTTGAACTCATTTCAACTTTTTCCAGCATAATTCTGCAAAACTGTACTCTCTCTACTAATTTCTAAGACTTTTAAGCTTCTTTCTGCTATTTCAGATAATATTCAGCTGTTTTTGCTATCTTAAGCTTTTTTCAGATAATTTCAACTTTATTTTGCTTATTTCTGCTTAGTTCAGATTTTTTCAGATTTCAGATTGTTTCAGATATTTCAGATTATTCACAATTATGCTATTTCTAATTACTTCAGATAATTGATGCTTATTTCTGCTACTTTAGATAATATTCAGCTGTTTATGCTATCTTAAGCTTTTTTCAGATAATTTCCACTTTTTTTGCTTATTTCAGATTATTTCAGATTTCAGATTGTTTAAGATGTTTCAGATTATTCCCAATTAGGCTCTTACTAATTGCTTCTTTGGATTTAAGCTTATTTCTGATATATTAGATAATATTTAGCTGTTTTTGTTCAATTTCAGCTGATGGCCGCCAACGCTACATTCAAATGGCTTTAACTCAGCCATCTTTATACATAGAGAGCTGAAATTTGGTGAGGTTGTAGCTAAGGACATCCTCTATCATGTATTGAATCCAAATCAAAAATCCAAGATGGCCGACAATGCAAAAAAGTAAAAATACCATGAAATTGTCAATTTTAGTGATATTGAGCTGAAACTTGGTGTAGTGATAGCTGAGAATGTTTCCTATCAAATGCAATATCAAAATCAAAAATCCAAGATGGCCGCCAACGCTACTTTCAAATGGCTTTAACTCAGCCATCATTATACACAGAGAGCCGAAATTTGGTGAGGTTGTAGCTGAGGACATTATCTATCATGTACGGAATCCAAATCAAAAATCCAAGATGGCCGACAAAGTAAAACATTAAAAAACTGTAAAAATCCAAGATGGCCGCCAACGCTACATTCAAATGGCTTTAACTCAGCCATCTTTATTCATAGAGAGCTGAAATTTGGTGAGGTTGTAGCTGAGGGAATCCTCTATCATGTACGGAATCCAAATCAAAAATCCAAGATGGCCGACAAAGCAAAACATTAAAAATACTGTAAAATCCAAGATGGCCGCCAACGCTACTTTCAAATGCTTTAACTCAGCCATCATTATACATAGAGAGCCGAAATTTGGTGAGGTTGTAGCTGAGGGAATCCTCTATCATGTACGGAATCCAAATCAAAAATCCAAGATGGCCGACAAAGCAAAACATTAAAAATACTGTAAAATCCAAGATGGCCACCAACGCTACTTTCAAATGGCTTTAAATCAGCCATATTTATTCATAGAGAGCCGAAATTTGGTGAGGTTGTAGCTATGGACATTCTTTATCATGCATTAGGTGAAACGGCCATTTTGATTGAATATGCAAATTAGGTGAAGTGGCCATTTTGGTTCAATATACAAGGCAGTTAATTGCCTTGCGAAGTAAGTCAATGCATGTATTGTTACCATTTTGGTTCTACAATTTAAGTAGACAAGTTAGCCATTTTGATTTAATAAGCACATTAGGTAAAGCGGCCATTTTGATTGAACATGCAAGTTGGGTGAAGCGGCCATTTTGGCATTCACACATGCATTTTCTCAGGAAATGCAATCTAGTGTTACAATTACATCTGTTACTATCCTGATTCCGTACGTTTTTTGGCACGCTACTCCTCCTACAGTTTTTGTGCTATTTCAACAATTCATATATCAAAATGTTCAGCTCATTTAGGACATGATGGCTATGACTTTTGGTATTGGTGCAACTTTAGCTTTTTGAAATATGTAGCCTTTTCGGCCATTTTTTTCCCATTGAAAATGAATGGAGCTCAAATGAACTCTATGAGCTCATTTTTACATCCTTGATATCTTTGGAATTCATTACAATATTTCACTACTCCTTTCACATTTTGGACCAACTCAGCTTCCTTCAGCTACCTTGTACATTTTTTAAAAATATTTCAGCTACTTTCAGCTAATTTCAGCTGTTTCTTCAACAATTTTGCGATCTTTTCAGCTTAATGCAGCTTACTTCAACATTTTTGTACTTCTACTGACTTATTTATGCTAATTTCAGATCATTATGCTCCTTTCAGCTAATTTTTGAAAGATTAGGATATTTTTGCTATTTTAGCTACTATTTAGCTGTTTATGCAAATTTCACCTTTTTCAGCTATTTCAAACAATTTTTTTTAATCAATCCAACTTTTTTCAGCCTAATTCAGCAAAACCATGTTCTACCAACTTCCTTCTGGTAATTTAAGATATTTTCTGATTGTTTTAGCTGTTGTTCAGCTGTTTTTGACCAATTTCAGCTGATGGCTGCCAACGCTACTTTCAAATTGCTTTAACTCGGCCATCTTTTTACATAGAGAGCCGAAATTTGGTGAGGTTGTAGCTATAAACATTCTCTATCATGCTTTAGGTGAAGCGGCCATTTTGATTGAACATGCAAGTTGGGTGAAGCGGCCATTTTGGCATTCACACATGCATTTTCTCAGGAAATGCAATCTAGTTGTGTGAATGCCAACAAGGCATTCACACTATAGAGATTGTCTTCCGGTTACTATCCTGATTCCGTACGTTTTTCGGCACGCTACTCCTCCTACAGTTTTTGTGCTATTGCAACAATTCATATATCAAAATGTTCAGCTCATTCAGGACATGATGGCTATGACTTTTGGTATTGGTGCAACTTTAGCTTTTTGAATTATTTAGCCTTTTCGGCCATTTTCTTCCCCATTGAAAATGAATGGAGCTAATTTTTCATCCTTGATATCTTTGGAACTCTTTAGAATATTTCACTACTCCTTTCACATTTTGGACCAGCTTAGCTTCCTTCAGCTACCTTGTACATTTTTTAAAAAATATTTCAGCTACTTTCAGCTAATTTCAGCTGTTTTTTCAACTGCTTTGCACTCTTTTCAGCTTTATGCAGCTTACTTCAACATTTTTGTACTTCTACTGACTTATTTCTGCTAATTTCAGATCATTATGCTCCTTTCAGATAATTTTTGAAAGATTAAGATATTTTAGCTATTTTAGCTACTATTTAGCTGTTTTATGATAATTTCAGCTTTTTCAGCTATTTCAACAATTTTTTTTAATCAATCCAACTTTTTTCAGCCTAATTCAGCAAAACCATGCTCTACCAACTTCCTTCTGGTAATTTAAGATTGTTTCTGCTTGTTTTAGCTGTTGTTCAGCTGTTTTTGGCCAATTTCAGCTTTATTCATATATTTTCAACTTTATTTTGCTTATTTCTACTTATTTCAGATTTTTTTCAATTTCAGATTGTTTCAGATACTTCATATTCTTCTGCTTTGTGTTTATTTCTGCTAGTTTCAGCTTCTTCTGCTATTTTAGCTACTATTAAGCTGTTTTTATGCTAATTTAGGCTTGTTTCAACACATTCCACATTATTTGAACTCATTTCAACTTTTTCCAGCCAAATTCTGCAAAAATGTACTCTCTCTACTAAGTTCTAAGACATTTAAGCTTCTTTCTGCTATTTCAGATAATATTCAGCTGTTTTTGCTATCTTAAGCTTTTTTCAGATAATTTCAACTTTATTTTGCTTATTTCTGCTTAGTTCAGATTTTTTCAGATTTCAGATAGTTTCAGATATTTTAGATTATTCAGATTATGCTGCTTTGTGCTTATTTCTGCTAGTTTCAGCTTCTTCTGCTATTTTAGCTACTATTAAGCTGTTTTTATGCTAATTTAGGCTTGTTTCAACAAATTCCACATTATTTGAACTCATTTCAACTTTTTCCATCCTAATTCTGCAAAACTACACTCTCTCTACTAATTTCTAACACAGTTAAGCTTATTTCTGCTATTTCAGATAATATTCAGCTGTTTTTGCTATCTTTAGCTTTTTTCAGATAATTTCAACTTTATTTTGCTTATTTCTGCTTAGTTCAGATTTTTTCAGATTTCAGATTGTTTCAGATATTTCAGATTATTCACAATTATGCTATTTCTAATTACTTCAGATAATTTAAGCTTATTTCTGCTATTTTAGATAGTATTCAGCTGTTTATGCTATCTTAAGCTTTTTTCAGATAATTTCAACTTTTTTTGCTTATTTCAGATTATTTCAGATTTCAGATTGTTTAAGATGTTTCAGATTATTCCCAATTAAGCTCTTACTAATTCCTGCTGCTAATTTAAGCTTATTTCTGCTATTTTAGATAATATTCAGCTGTTTTTGACCAATTTCAGCTGATGGCTGCCAACGCTACTTTCAAATGGTTATAACTCGACCATCTTTATACATAGAGAGCTGAAATTTGGTGAGGTTGTAGCTGAGGACATTATCTATCATGTATAGAATCCAAAAAAAAATCCAAGATGGCCGACAATGCAAAAAAGTAAAAATACTATAAAATGGTCAATTTTAGTGATATTGAGCTGAAACTTGGTGTAGTGATAGCTGAGAATGTTTCCTATCAAATGCTATATCAAAATCAAAAATCCAAGATGGCCGCCAACGCTACTTTCAAATGGCTTTAACTCAGCCATCATTATACATAGAGAGTCGAAATTTGGTGAGGTAGTAGCTGAGGACATTATCTATCATGTACGGAATCCAAATCAAAAATCCAAGATGGCCGACAAAGTAAAACATTAAAAAACTGTAAAAATTCAAGATGGCCGCCAACGCTACATTCAAATGGCTTTAACTCAGC
>JBBPBX010016522.1:9280-31248 GCA_038048925.1 Garcialebias charrua | reverse complement strand
ATGTGTGTGTGTAGTAGAAAAAACTGAGACATAATGTTGCTTTAGTGCAACGCTCCATTGCCTCTCCCACCAGCTCCACGCTCCATGAATTAATCCACTTCTCCTGAATCTGCTCTTCTCCCTCTGGAGTGTGTTTGGCAGGCGAAAGAAACAAACGATATGTGAGTCCAGACATTGGCTCCCTGCTGACTCGGACTCCCCCCAGTCACTACGTGATAGCTGCACCAGCCAGGCAGCAAGGCAGAAACCAACGCAACCCACAACTTCAAGAGGTATCACAGAGGAGCGCCTTCTTCTCTCTGCTCCTTTTGGCACTCAGTCTTCTCACAACACACCTGAATGTGACTTCAGCCTCATCTGATATGGCACAAACTTATCACATCCAGAGTCATTTTGAAACTCCAGTGGCAAAAAGAAGTCAAACGAAGCTGGAGTTAAAGATACAATGTTGCTAAATGAGATTACTGGCTCAGTTTCGGCCCGACTCATCCAAATGTGGCTAAAAGAAGCACCTGTAATGTGTGCACTTACAGAGATGCATTAGGTCTGAAAATGTATTTGTTTGATATAATTGCTGCACAATTAGTCAGATATTTTCAGCCAAATGCTGCTTGAAGCAATGCTTTCTCTTCAAAAAGCCTATTTTGTGTTTGACAACTCCGTCACTTGTGTACAGAGTAAAACAAAGAAAGGACCAGATTGAATAAAACAAGGTACGTTATAGTTTGTGTTTGTATATAATCACAATTTTACATTAAATTATGTTTTTTTATTATTCCGCAAGCTACAAAACAGAGCAACCAAACTGTTTTTCTATGTAAAACAGAGCTCTATAACACACACAGTCAACACGTGACACGAGGGCCAAAGTAGCTCTAGTACAAAAACCATCTGGTCCCCATTATCTTCCTTCTTCTTCTTTTTCTTCGTCTTCTTTTGGCTTTTCTCTCTTCAGGGATGCCACAGTAAGTCATCCTCCTCCATCTCTGTCCTCTGCATCCTCTGTCCTCACTCCAACTACCTCCATGTCCTCTCATATACTGTATCTCCTCTGTCTTTTTCCTGGCAGCTGCATTTCTAACATCCTTCAACCAATATATCCACTGTCTCTCCTCTGGACATGTCCAAACCATTTTAGTCTGGCCTCCCTAACTTTATCTCCAAGTTGTTCAACCTGTGCTGTACCTCTGATGATCTCCTTCATAATCTTATCCATCCTTGTCACTCCTAAGGAGAACCTCAAGACCCACAGACCAAAACATGCATGTTAGTCTGATTGGTAACTCTAAATTGTCCCTAGGTGTGAGTGAGAGCGTGAATGGTTGTTTGTCTCGTTTATCTCTATGTGTCCCTGCGATGGACTGGAGACATGTCCCGGGTGTCCCCCATGTCTCACATGGTGACTGCTGAATATGAGTACAAGTGACCCGTAAAGGAAGAAGTGGGTAAAATTAATGGATGGATGGAGGTTATGAAGCATATTTTATCTATCTATCCATCTAATTTAGATTTACAAACTACTCCAACATGGAGGTGTTTGTCCTGTGGGAGGAAACCTTAAAACAACAACAACAACAACAACAACAACAACAACAACAACAACAACAACAACAACATCAACAAAACAAACTGTTTGCAGAATAAAACATGGAATTCATAATTTAGTTCTCTGCATTTAACCCATCACCTGAGATACAACCAGGTGGAGCAGTGGGCAGCTATGTAAGCACCTGGGGAGCAGTTAGGGATTGGGTGTCTTACTCAAGGACACCATGACATGTGGGCATGGCAGGAAGTTGAACCTGTGACTTTCTGGTCCCAAGTCAGCTGCCCTGCCTCTACACCAGCTTGCCCCCTAGAGCTTATGGCACCTAGTATTCCCAGGTGGTCTTCCATCCAAGTACCGTATTTTCCGGTGTATAGGTCGCACCTTTTTATGGTTTTTTCAAGGCCTGCGACCTATACACCAGTGCGACCTATATATGGCTTGTTATCACTTTCGGCAAAACAAATTTTAAAATCCAGCTAATTTCACAATTACTTTCATTTATTAAGGAAAAGTTCAGCTCAGACATGTATTTGCTTTAATTTTTATCAAACAAATAATTTTTTTTAAGTGTTAATCTTCTTAAAAGCCTTGCTGTGCGCTCCTGTTTTTGTACCTGACTCTGCGCGTGTTTTGCGGGTGAATTACAGCCGAACTGATCTGTTAAGAATTGGAGCGGATTTACCACAGGGCACAGCTGAAATCAGCAACGAACTCAAATCAGAACTCGGAAGATTGGACCTGCTGAAAACGTCCTTCTGGAAGCAGATGCACTCCAGGGGAAAGAAAAGAAAGCGCTGCTCACGAGGAAAGAAGCGGGGTTGTCGTGCAGGAATTATGACGAGAATGCGGAAAGACGCTATAACCGGTAAACCCCCGATGCCGGCTCTTTTCCTGTCTAACGTTCGCTCACTCGACAACAAGATGGATCTACTTCGTTTGAGGGTAACCACGTCGGAGGAGATGAGAAGATGTTCCGTGCTTTGTCTTACGGAAACGTGGATTTCTGAGGAGACTCCAGACTCTGTTTACGAGCTGGACGACCGGCTCTTCTTCAGAACAGACCGGTGCTTCGAGACTACGGGGAAAACGCGAGGTGGTGGTGTTTGTATTTACGTACACAAAGATTGGTGCACGAACTGTGCTGTGATAAAAAGAGCTTGTTCAGCTGCCGTGGAGTTGATCACAATAAGATGTAGGCCGCATTATATGCCACGTGACTATTCAGTGATCGTAATCAGCGTTATTTACATAGCACCCGATGCTAATGCTATTGACGCCCAGAGAGAGATTCACGACTTACTCACCTCGCTGCAGTGTAAATATCCTGAGGGGCTTTTCATTGTTTGCGGGGACGTCAATCACGTGGATCTCCAGGTGTCCCTCCCAGCCTTCAATAAGAACGTCTTCGCAGCCACGAGAGGAGATAAAACACTCGACCAAGTCTTCACAAATGTAAAGGGGGCATACACAGCGAAGACACGCCCAGCGCTCGGATCTTCAGACCACGACTCTCTGATTCTGGCGCCAAGAGAACTCCCTCCACTCAGGCGCCGGAAGCCGGAACAAAGAGAAATAACAATCTGGCCTCAAGATAGTTCCCCCATGTTGAGAGACTGTTTTGAGAGGACAAACTGGTCTGTTTTCAGAGAAGCAGCCACTGATGGTAGTTCAGTGGACATGGAATTGTACGCTTCCTCAGTCCTGGGTTACATCAGTACATGCTCTGAAAATGTATCCATAAAAAAATATGTGAAATCCTACCCGAACCGGAAACCCTGGTTAAATAAAGAAGTTCACGCCTTGCTAGCAGCCAGAGACACTGCATTCAAGTCAGGAGATAAAGTGGAACTGAGAAAGAGCAGGAATGAACTGAAGGATGGCATTAAGAAGGCCAAGGCCACGTATGCACAGAGGATCGAGGGACAGTTCACCTCACAAGACCCACGGAGCATGTGGAAGGGTATTAAATGCATAACAGATTACAAAGGCAAAAACAAACAATGCCCCAGGGACCCATCTCTGCCTGATGCCCTCAATAAGTTTTATGCACGTTTTGATGATCCAAACAGACCAGCTAGCACCAGACTCACCTCATCACCAGATGAAGAGCATCTCAGGGTGTCCGCAGCAGAAGTGAGAGGCAGTCTCAGAAAGATTAATCCTCATAAAGCAACCGGACCAGACAACATCCCAGGGAAAGTTCTGAAGGAATGTGCGGACCAGCTCTGTGAGGTGCTGGCTGACATCTTCACCACCTCACTTGCACTGGAGTCAGTTCCCACCTGCCTGAAGACCGCGACCATCATCCCAGTCCCAAAGAGCTCCACAGTGACTGGTCTGAATGACTATAGACCGGTGGCCCTCACCCCGATAGTCGCTAAATGTTTTGAGAAACTGGTCATGTCCCACATCAAGGCAACCGTCAACATCAATGAGGACCCTCATCAATACGCATACCGTGAGAACCGATCAACAGAGGACGCCATTTCTTCCGTGGTCCACACTGCTCTCACCCACCTGGATCAGAAGGACTCATACGTGCGTCTGCTCTTTGTGGACTTCACATCTGCCTTCAACACCATGATCCCCCAAACTCTGATAGACAAACTATCTACACTTGGACTAAGCCCCTCTATTTGTAACTGGGTACTAGACTTCTTAACAGACAGACCACAGTCCGTGAAGATCCACAACTTCTCCTCCTCCACCATAACCCTCAGCACTGGCTCTCCTCAAGGATGTGTGCTGAGCCCCCTTCTGTTCACTCTGCTCACATATGATTGTACAGCCACACTTCCAGGCTGTCATATTGTTAAGTTTGCAGATGATACAGCGGTGGTGGGATGCATCACAAACAATGATGAGTCCAGCTACAGACAGGAGGTGGAACACCTGGAGAGCTGGTGCAAAGAGAATAATCTTCACATGAATGTGAAGAAGACAAAGGAGATGATTGTGGACTTCAGAAGGAACAAACACACCCATGCCCCACTGAAAATAGGTGGGTCTGCAGTGGAAGTGGTCTCCAGCTACAAATACTTGGGTGTACACATGAATGATAACCTCAGCTGGAGCAACAACACCACCAGCCTGATCAAGAAAGGTCATCAGAGACTCTACTTCCTCAGACGGCTGAGACGAGCCGGTCTGAGCAGCCCAGTTCTCACCTCGTTCTACAGGTGTGCAGTGGAGAGCATCCTGTGCTCCAGCATCAACGTGTGGCATGGAGGCTGCACAGTTGAAGAAAGAAAAGCTCTGCAGAGAGTGGTGAAGGCTGCACAGAAGTCTGTTGGAGTCAGTTGTAGTGGACATGACCTTGTCCACTTTTAAGACACCTGTGTACTTTTGAACTGTCCAGTGATGACCTTTACTGACCACTCAGTAAAGCAAGACATTTACTACAAAATCATTCATTTAGCTATAATCTGATAAATATAGTCACCAAAAGAGACTATTTCTATCTTTGATTTTATTCTAATGTGATCAAAAGAATAACTTTTGTCATTTTCATGATGTGTGCTTTTAAGCTGTGTTATTCTGTGAGAGTTAAACTGTGTTCACTGCTATGTTAAAGGTGAAATTGCGGGTCACAGAGACCCGACTGTTTTGTTTAGAAATAAGAAGACAGTTTAATCCGTTGTTTTTCATGAACAAGGCTCCAGCTGCTCTGTCTTTTCCTAAACAATTTCCCTCTGCTGCTGTAACCTTGGGTTCTGATAAGACAAGTGAACTCCTCTCTTTGTGCCTGCTCTTTAAGTTCTAAACTGTGCGAGAACGCGCCAGAGAGTTGCTGGGAACTTCCAAAGAGATGTGAACTTTCCCAAGAGCTGGACACGTGTGGTCAAGAGCTAACGACCGGCGTCTTCAGCTAAGGACTGATAACAGGCTGTTATGAGTCTACTTCGAACAAGCCGAGCTCAAAAACTTTGTTTATTCCCTCCTGGAATAAGTTTATCTTGAAGTCAGAGGCCTGAAGCTGACATATTCTCTGATGACCAACGCGGAAGCCAGGAGACGTTGAAACGTAAACTAAAACCAGTTTTGGACGTGCTGGGACTAAAGGACTCTGTGCATCTGAAGGCTGGTGTCTTCCCTCTTACCGGGCGGTCGTCAAAAGGTAAAGGAGCTGTTTACAAAACGTACCTGGATTTTAGCAGAAGTCGGATGAAAAGTGTCACTCTGGTCTCATGCTCAGGATAATTTTCTTCTTAAACCTCTTATTCCTCCTACTCTTTCCCCTCTCTATCTAAGCTGGAAACTATATTTTTAAGCTAAAAGAGCCCACAGACTAAATATGTTAACATCCAATATTTATGTCTGTTGTGTTGAATTTAAGAGACTGAACGTTTAAAAAATGAAATACAGTCGCAAGCACAGTCATATGAGGAAAACATTCGTTCCAGAGGACGAAAATATGACGAGTCTGTCAGGGAGAATGAAAAATTACAGCAAGAAATACATTCGCTGTCTAGAGAATTACAAGAGAACAAGGAAAAAAGAGAAGAAACCCACAACCTGTGCACAAGGTTGAAAAGTGAGTATGATAGATTAAAAGAACAACTAAAAGAGAGCACTCAATTCGAGGAAAATAAAAAACTCAGTGAACAGTGCACAGCGCTACAAACTGAAGTTGATTGTTTACGCAGAGAAGTGACTGAATGTAAGGTGGAACTGACCTTAACTAAAGAAAACCTTTTTAAAGAAAGGGAAAGATGGGTGGATGTTGTGGCAAAGCAGTCTCAAGGCTTCACACCCCCACCACCTCCACGCGGTAATGCAGAATTGCTCACCGTACCTGTTAAGACCCGCCAGTCGGAGCAGGGACTTGCGTCCTCAACAACAACACCTGCACATGGATCACAGGTAAATGGGAATAGCAATGGTGCTAACCTTTCTATTCCAATACCTGAACTCCAGAAGCTTTCTAGATACATTAACGCTTTGAGCCAGGGCCGTTGGGTTCAATCCATACAAAGACCTACCTAGACTCTCTTGACTTCCAACTGGGTAATTTTCCAAATGCTACTGCTGAGGATAAAATTGCACTGATCAGGCTCACCGCAGACTGGCCTGTATATGCCTTCATTGATCGCCAACCAGACGCCATGAAAACAGATTACAAACTGTTGCGTGATACTCTTATACGAGAGTTCACTCCAAACATGGGGCCTGGTGGCTACCCTGATGCCGAGAAGGTCGTGCAAGGTAAGAAAGAGCATCCACAGGCATATTACCAGAGAATGTTCCAGGCTTTCTTTGGTAATCGCAATGAACCGGGCATGGAGGACGAAGTAGGTTTTAGATACCTTTTCGGTAAAAACCTCCACCCTGATATAAAAGAGTCAGTACAAGTGATGGCTAATTGCAGAGACAAACGTGTAGTGGCCTACGCCAGCAAAACGATGGCGGGCCCCGAGTTGAGATTCTCAGACTGTGAGAAAGCTCTACTGACCACAGTGTGGGCAGTAAAACATTTCTCCAGCTACATTGGTGGACAGAAAATCATTGTGGAAACACAACACCAGCCAGTGACATTCCTGAACAGCCAACGCATCAGAGATGGTGTGGTAACAAACTCTCGTGTTGCAACGTGGCTCATGGCGCTTCAAAGTTTTAACCTAGACATACGTTATGGTCAAAACAAGAAGTCACATCTGGGGACAGACTTGGCACTCTGCCAAAAGTGTACACAAGATGTACCAGCGACCCAGCCGTTGGCTGAGGAAAAAACCCCTGTGACTGAAGACCCGAACCACCACTTCTTTGATGACAATATCTGCAAAGATATGACAACATTGTACGTGGATGGATCTTCATTCCTCCGCGACAAAATCTGTAGGGCAGGTGTTGGAGGGGTCCTCCTCCAAGACCAAGAGCAGATTACCTTCAGCTACAAATTAGGCTCTCAGACTTCTCGGTACGCTGAGATTGTCGTGATCATGATCCTAATAGCTCTCCAGATGGTAGTAGCACACTCCATCAAGACCCTAGTCATCTGCACTGACTCTAACTATGCTCGTTTGAGTTTCGCTTGTCACCTTGCTGTGTGGAAACAGAACGGTTTCCTAACAAGCGACAGAAAAGTGGTCAAACACAAAGAGCTTTTCATAGCGTGTGATCACTTGGTGACATCACACGACTTACAGGTCTACTGGAAGAAAGTTCCAGGACATTCTAGAGTCCCAGGCGATGACAAGCACTACAATGACATTGCAGACTCCTTAGCCAAAGAAGGAGCCGACGAAGGTCCTCTATGGTCCTTCGACCCCTCCTGGTTAATCGAGACTCTGCCAACACAACCTTCAGTCAGAGTTATGGCAGTCACACGTGCACAGGCCGCAGCCAGACCTGCTGACAACGCAGTCTCTGTACGACCTGCACTGACTGACCCAGACATCATCCAACTACAGAAGTCGGATCCTGCTATCAACTCCATGATACTGTACCTGACTGATCCGAACAAAAATAGTCCGTCTAAAGACGACCTGGATTCCGATCCAGACCTTAAGGTCCTTTATCAGCTGCGCAAACAGCTAAAACTAATCAAGGGCATCTTAACTTTCGCTCATGGACCAACGTCCTCACCTGTGTTCGTGGTTCCCCATGACCAAAGGGGGGTAATGTTAGTCCATGCCCATGATCTCCCGTCCGCAGGACACAAAGGAGATAAAGCCACGCTGACGGCATTAAAACAAATTGCCTATTGGCCTGGAATGAAAAAGGATGTCAAGGACTACATTGAAGGGTGCGTGGTGTGTGGCCAGTTTCAGCCAACCAGACCACTTCACAGAGCACCACTGCAAAGCAGAGGCATTGCATTCCCATGGTCTGACCTCCAGATCGACTGGGTTGGACCACTCACTAAGAGCTCTAGAGGAAATAAATATTTTCTCACGGTAACCTGTGCATTCACCAAATGGGTAGAATGCCTACCAGCTCCTAACGACACAGCACAAACTACTGCTATGTTGTTAATGAATCATATATTCTCAAGGTTTGGACTTCCCCTTAGGGTGAACTCAGACCAAGGTACACACTTCACAGGTGAAGTGATGAAAGAACTGTGGAAGACGCTAGGCGTCAAGGCCAACTTTCATGTCGGCTACCACCCACAGGCTTCAGGCCAAGTCGAGAGAGCAAACAGAACTGTGGTGAGTATTTTGAAGAAATACGTGGCCGCAAATCACAAGGACTGGGATGTGAAACTCCCTCTGGTCCTCATGGCCATAAGAGCCACTCCACACACATCAACTGGCATCTCTCCCTTCGAGATGATGACCGGTCGACAAATGACTCTCCCTCTACACCTGTTGTACCAACCAGGCGACGCCGTCATGGCGACAGCCTACACTACACAACAATACATGAAAGATTTGAATGTACACCTCAGAAACACTTTTGCTTTCGCCCAGAAAAACCTGGAAAAATCCGCTGAAGGACGCAAGGCGTACTACGACCAGAAGGCCTCTCACAATGAACTCCAAGTGGGAGACAGAGTCTGGTACTATACGTTCGCCCCAGCAACCGGGAAAGGAGGGTCCGAGACCGGAACTCTCGCCCGCAAACTAATGCCCAGGTGGACTGGACCTCATCTGATAACAGACAAAGTGTCCTCAGTCGTCTACGAAATCAAAATCAGCAAAGGCCGCAAAGAGCCAATTGCTAAATGGGTACATCGAAATCAGATCAAACCTTACAAGGCGTTCAATGACTCCACAAAAGACAAAGATCTCACAAACACACCGACTTCATGGGATAATAAGGTCGTCCAAACACAAGTTAGTAAATAAACTAATCAGGTTTAAACTACCGTACTTTCCCACCCTATAAGTCGCATTGTCCAATTTGAACTTAGAAACGCTAAGCCTAAAACCCACAACAAAAACTAACCTTAACAACCGTTTAAATCCACGAGATTTAATTTGACCTCGGTCATAAAGTTGAGACCTGTTTTTCTTGTGTGTTGCACTTTGGAATCTGACGACAGGAGTGTGTCGAAGCAGTGAAACGTTTGTTTCCTTGTTGTTTAGTCATTACTGTTGTCATTAGTTGAGATATTGTTTTGGTTCTGAACACTCCCAGCCAAAAAGGTTTTGTATTAACATGGGTTAATGAATGATATGGATTTAACTATGCCAACATGCAGTTCGTTTTGTTAAATCTCAATCGTCGAAGAGTCAATGTAGTTTAAAGCTACTTAAGGTACAATAAACTACACTGGTCTCATAATTTCTAAATTGAACCGATTCGATCGTTTCTATTCTAGATTACCTATTCATTTTGATGAGTCTCGCCATAGACTTCAAAATTTATTAGGAATACCAAATCCTACGTCGTTCGTCTAAAAGACAACAGACATTTAGATCAAACTATATTTCATTTTTATTTTAGTTTAACCTAAACTAAGTAATGAATGGAGGAATAGTTTGGAATTAGAGGCCTTCGTTACAGAAGCCCTCCAAAATTTTATAGGTATAGATCCCTATATCTAATTTACAGCATTGATCCACCCCTTAATTGGTAAGTGTAGCTGTTCTAAACCATGATAGCTTACATACCAGGTGCATATAGGTAAGGCTTAATGTAAAATCCCAATCATAAGCCCACCTTAAAAAACCACATAATTGCATGACACATAGAACCAGAGTGGCACTGACTGGAAACCAACCAGCCAACAACCTTCGATGTGGGGACCTGCAGCTCCAACGCTTGGTCTTCAACCTTCATCCAAGGGTCGCCTCCTCTGCGTCAATCGAGGGATCCCCTCTGCATGCTGATTATGAAAACAATTGTTGCTGATGAAATCACCAACTCTAATCGTGGTGGAATTACTGCTGTGGGATTATCGCTGTGGATTATAAGACTTTGTTTTCCAAAGGATCACAGACTTTGTTTTCCAAGAGTTAACAGACTCAGTTTTCCAAGGGATTAAAAGCTTACCGCAATGGGATTACCTCCGAACAGTATGGAATTTCCAAAACTTTATGGGATTATAATTTTTGATTTTTCTTTTCCACTTGCTGGATTACTTCAAGATCAAAGACAGTTCAAGGTTTCCTTTCGTGTTGGACCCCATCCCCAAGGACTGGCGATGGCTTCCAAAAGGGGGGAGATGTAGTGGACATGACCTTGTCCACTTTTAAGACACCTGTGTACTTTTGAACTGTCCAGTGATGACCTTTACTGACCACTCAGTAAAGCAAGACATTTACTACAAAATCATTCATTTAGCTATAATCTGATAAATATAGTCACCAAAAGAGACTATTTCTATCTTTGATTTTATTCTAATGTGATCAAAAGAATAACTTTTGTCATTTTCATGATGTGTGCTTTTAAGCTGTGTTATTCTGTGAGAGTTAAACTGTGTTCACTGCTATGTTAAAGGTGAAATTGCGGGTCACAGAGACCCGACTGTTTTGTTTAGAAATAAGAAGACAGTTTAATCCGTTGTTTTTCATGAACAAGGCTCCAGCTGCTCTGTCTTTTCCTAAACAATTTCCCTCTGCTGCTGTAACCTTGGGTTCTGATAAGACAAGTGAACTCCTCTCTTTGTGCCTGCTCTTTAAGTTCTAAACTGTGCGAGAACGCGCCAGAGAGTTGCTGGGAACTTCCAAAGAGATGTGAACTTTCCCAAGAGCTGGACACGTGTGGTCAAGAGCTAACGACCGGCGTCTTCAGCTAAGGACTGATAACAGGCTGTTATGAGTCTACTTCGAACAAGCCGAGCTCAAAACTTTGTTTATTCCCTCCTGGAATAAGTTTATCTTGAAGTCAGAGGCCTGAAGCTGACATATTCTCTGATGACCAACGCGGAAGCCAGGAGACGTTGAAACGTAAACTAAAACCAGTTTTGGACGTGCTGGGACTAAAGGACTCTGTGCATCTGAAGGCTGGTGTCTTCCCTCTTACCGGGCGGTCGTCAAAAGGTAAAGGAGCTGTTTACAAAACGTACCTGGATTTTAGCAGAAGTCGGATGAAAAGTGTCACTCTGGTCTCATGCTCAGGATAATTTTCTTCTTAAACCTCTTATTCCTCCTACTCTTTCCCCTCTCTATCTAAGCTGGAAACTATATTTTTAAGCTAAAAGAGCCCACAGACTAAATATGTTAACATCCAATATTTATGTCTGTTGTGTTGAATTTAAGTGTGCTGACGTTTTAAATTGAAAGAAAGTGAAATCATGTCAATCAAGTGTAATGGTGTTAATTTAGTTGATTTATTCTAAATAAATGATAGTGTCTCTTTGACATATCAAACTAAGTTAACGTCTTTGTCACTTAATGGCTCTGTTTATTTATCCATCATAAAGATCACAGAAATATTGAATAAACTGAAAAAGAAGAGAATCCGTGAATTTACTATTCAATCTGAATAAGTAAATTAATTAAGGTAAAAAGGAGGTCAGTATTAATATTGACCTCCTCATTAACCCCTTTACACAGTCTCCCCACCATCACAGACATTTACACCTCTAGATGCAGGAAAAGAGCCACCTGTATCATGAAAGACCTCACTCATCCAGCACACTCACTCTTTGCCCCACTCCCCTCAGGACGGAGGTTGAGGAGCATCAAGTGTAGAACCACTAGACTGAGGAACAGCTTCTACCCTGAGGCTGTTAGACTCATGAATAAATAAAAATAAAATTAAAATAAACACTGCAAAATATCACATCATGGTGATGCTGATATGTTTTCTTGTTGCTGTGTTCATCTGTGACCATCTGTGACCATCTGCTCATACAAACTCATGTTCGTGCTGCTGTTTATTCCCACTATATTAGGCTTAGTGTATTACTAGTTGATGTTTTTCTTAGTTAGTTCTCGATGTTATTACTGTTTTTCTCTTTCATTTGTTGTTGGATGTAACTGGGACCTCGTGTACATAATCTCGTTTTCATCTCATGTACCACATGCGGTGCAAATGACAATAAAGACTCTCTGACTCTGACTCTCTGTGGCAGACATTTGCAGCAGAGTTAAACGTAGGTGCGACCTATCTAGGGATTTTTCCAATCTATTGGTGATAATTGGATGGTGCGACCTATACACCGGTGCGACCTATACACCAGAAAATACGGTACTAACAAGGCCCGAACCTGCTGCTTCCGAAATCAGACAAGATTGGGCGTGTTCAGGGTGGTATGGTCATAAACAATGCTTCAAATGCATTAACTTCCTGTGCATTTGTTTCCACTTGCTGTCCTGTAAAACTAAAAATATATCTGTAGCAACAATGGAGTACAACTACCTGGCTTTTATCCACTCCATTGCTTTTAACAGCGAAAACTACCCCTTTAAAAACAAATTCCATGATGTGAAAAAGTTAAGTCAGGTCCTCTGGACGGGTTCAAAAAACAACAATATAGTAGAAACGTTTCGTCTTTCATCTGAAATACCATTTTATTTTAATTTTATTTTTCTACCTGGATTATTGAGCATGCATCAGGAAACTTCCATGGCGATTAATGAGTAGCTGATTGAGTTATTCTGCTCCCGGAGCCAAAGTACCGGATAAAACGAAAAATGTGTCTGGAGAGAGTTCAGTGTCAGCTCCGACATCACCGTCATTGGGTTATTACTCTGTCCACTTCCACGGGGTTCATTACCTGAGCAAGGCCTTGCATGGTGATTTTTAGGGGGTTGTTATCGACCCCAAACAAGAAACAACGAAGAAATGTCGAGCTTGGCCCGTTGCCATGGCAACACTTGGATGCAGAGTGTTTTGACAGCCTAAAATGGATTGTGTCAAATGTTGTCATGAAAAGGTTCTCCGCAATTCATTTTAAGCAGCAGAATTGGAAAAAGCATAGCAATAAATTACACATCATACCAGTTCTTACTGCTTAACAGTGACATTTTATTTTAAGTACTGTAGATGTCAAAATACAGGCTGCAGTCCAATTTTTTTTTTTAAATAGTATTTCCACATCATATCTCCTTCTTTCTCCCCCATATGAAAAATCCTCCTGAGTCAGGTCATTACTCAAGGATTACTGCATCTTAATACATTTGTGAGAGGAGTACAAAGTGTCGCCTGAGGCAGCGTGGGCCACACAAAAACTTGGATTTGCAACTGGACAGCTGGATGTTAGAGTTGTACCCACGAGGTGACTCTGACAGAAATCAGAAACATGACAATCACTCAGTGCGTTGACGTCTCAGAGAAACTGGAAACAAATCCCAGTCCGTGTGGATTCCCAACACGTGTAAAGGTAAGCAGACTTGCTTAAAGCTCAGTAACGTTAATACATGTAAATCAGCAGAGGTGAAGGAGACTGACAGGAGCGGTGCAAAGTCCTGCTGATAAAAGGCAGCGCTCGCATTGATAAGGGTGAAGATTAACAGTCTCACACACACTTCATTTCCCACGTCACGGCTGGGATCACGCTTACGCACGGAAAATGTGCCGGTTGCTAAATTCAGGACGAGTGAGGACTGGTTCTTACCTTGCTGTCTGCCTCCTTCTTTCCTAGATGCTGTCCCATGCTGCTGACGGAGACTGGAAGAGACAGAGAGTGGACAACTGTAAACAGCTTCATACGTGCAATTACACACTCTTCCTTATGAGAAGAGAAAACTCCCGCTGAGCCGACGTGTGAAGCATCACACACGTTGATGATACAAAAATACAAAGCTGTGTGATGTACGAACCCTGCCTGAGATGAACAAAAACTGAGATAATTTGTAAATAACAGCCACGAGCGTCCAGTATTGATCCCGTTAGGTTGGAACTGATCACATGGTTCAGTTTATCTGAGACAAATCGAGGTTAATGGGGTTAGCTTTGGGCGGAGGGGGAGTTCATTACTGAGCTGCTCGAAGCAGAGGTCAAATAGGAAACCTGAGGAAATACTCAAATGTATTTGGAGGACGACATTTGAAAAGCTATACAGTATTATTAAACAGTTTATTCTGTCATGCACAGACTGGACAATGCTTTAATGCATGTCATTATTTAATCAGGAAACAGTTTGTTTTTTTTATCTACCGTATTTTCTGGAATATAGGTCGCATTGTCCAATTATTGCCAAAGAAGTGGAAAAATCCATATATAGGTCGCACCTGAATATAGGTCGCACCTACGTCAAAATGTGGACCGTGTTTAGCTCTGCTGCAAATGTCTGCCACAGGAGCGCACAGCAAGGCTTTTAAGAAGATTAACACTTAAAAACAATTATTTGTTTGATAAAAATTATAGCAAATATGTGTCTGAGCTGAACTTTTCTTTAATAAATGAATAATTTTAGCAGGATAAACACCTAAAAAATATATATTTGTTAGCTGACATTATTGTAAGAGTGTGTCTCAGTTTAATTTTTGTTAATAAATGATTACAAATCAGCTTATTTTATAAAAAGCCATAAATAGGTCGCACCTGAATATAGGTCGCAGGGCATGCAAAAATGATAAAAAGCTGCGACCTATATTCCGGAAAATACGGGTAAGTTGTTTATTGAGCATACATCGTTGCACAAGTGGTTATCATCAACCTGTTCTCTTTTGAAATGTTTGTGTTGCTTTACCTAATATATAAAAATGTCATTTTGAGTTCTTCATAGATGTTTAGTCAGGATTACCGTACTCCTCAGCTTGTTATTAAGAAGTCATAAATTGTCTCTACAAGGCTGCTTTCTCCTGATACTTGCAAAAAAGAAGGCAGCAGCTTTTACCTTCTGAATTAAACAAATGTTAAGCCGATGTCCCCTGTTGCTGAGGGATTTAAAAAGCATAACGTTTTTGAATAGAGGTAGTTTTACTTTTTATTTTGCTTGTCCAAGACAGAACAGAGTGATGGATCCTGGTCAATGGCAGGAGCAATTTTATCCATCACCCGATGCAATGGCAGAGCAAGGGGGTGGCCAGTGGTGGCCTTGGCTTCCATAAAATAATCTTTGGCCGTCCCAGTCATTTGAAGAATCTACACTTTAAAGCAAAAAATAAATAAATAAATAAAAAATTATAGTTTACTCAGACGATAAGCGTGGTCATTGTACTTGTATATGGTAGTGGCCGTCTATCCAGTTTTCAATGGTTACCTTTCTTACACCTAGATGTAGCCACACACCCAAATGGAAATTGGTACATCACTTCCCCCCCAAATCATCATGCTCACAATGTGGTTGGACATTTATGGTGGCAGCCATCTTGTATATTCACACGGCAACCCAATTTTTGTAAGGAACCTTTCTTGCATCTAGATGTAGCCAAACTAACATGGAAGTCAGTACCTCACCTTCTGGTCTTGGTGTAATTTTAGAAAGGACCAAGGCAGTATGGGGGGACTGGGAGAGTTTGTCAACTCACTGCTGTTACACCTCTGAGCCACCAAACAATGTAATGACAGTGTTGTAACAGTCAACATATGAAGGGCAGCTCAGCAGCTCGAGCATATGTAGTAGACATGACAGATGGTTTGTATGACCAGCCAGCCACAGGAGTTAGAATAGGAGACATCCAATACACATTCATGTGTAGAGCTTCATGTAACATTCACACCATTGTGGGATATAGTCAGGGGCGGACGGCCAATTGGGGGCGCTAGGGCACCGCCCCACTTGAATTTCTGGACCATTATTTTTACATTGAAGACTTTAAAAAAAATTAATAAAAATGAAATAATAAAATAAAAAATATTTTGAAATATATGCATATATGTTTTTAGTTGTGTAGGATAAATAGTTTATGAGTAATGATGAGTTATATTGTTTGTTTCAAAAAATGTTTTCTGATAGGTGACGTATTTCCTGTTTTGGGGCGCTCTGATCTTATCCGTTGACTCTCGTTATAAGTGGCGCATGCGCAGTTATTCCACAACGTTACAAAACAATGGGAAGATGCTGGGCACATTTTTCTACGCCCTGGACACGTCCAACGTGAGCTCTACCTACAGATCGCGTGTTTCCGGCCGTTTATTTATTTATTTATTCATTTATTTATTTATTTATTTACTTTTTTGGTCTGGAAAATTAGCCGTGCAGTCAGTGACTCAAGCAGGCTTGCTCAGGTAAGTTTTAAATCATTGAAAGCCCTTTATCTAATGTCTATTTGCATTTCTGACTGATATGCCTCTCAAATTTTAGATGGCTGTTTGTGAAAAAAGCCTTCAGCTGACTGTTTATTCTAAAAGTGGCAACTGGTGTTTGTTTTTGGAGCTAACATGCTAATGCTAGCCTTTACCTAATGCTTATGTTATTATATTACCATTCCTGACTGATATCCTCTCCACTTTTAGATGGCTCTGTTTGTGATAAAAGCCTTCAGCTGACGGTTTATTATAAAAGTGGCAACTGGTGAGTTTGTTTTCTTTGTTTGTTTGTGGAGTTAGGTTGCCAGCGCAGGTTATTGTACAGTATTGGACTCTGATGGCTACATTTATTTTAATTTGCTTATAAAAAATGATCAAACATTAATAATTGTGTATACTAAATGTCACTGGTGGTGTTTTACTATTTCTTAACACTGTATTGATCTGGAGAATGAAAACAAAGCCTCTTGCAAGTAGAAATGCAGAAATGTTTTAATCTAACTTATTTTCCTTTCTATAATTTATATATAATTTATTTATTTATATGTATATATTTTTGTTTGTTCTTGTTTTAGTGAGTCAAATTGGTTCTTCTCATCCTGAGCATTTAATTGTTCTGTTGACCTTGTATTAATCTGCATTTAATTTAAAAAAAAAAAAGTTTGAAGTTGGGAATTTTTTTCTTCATTTTCGAGAAATAGCCCCCCCCCCCCGGTGGACATTTCACAGGTCGCCACTGGATATACGTAGTTGGCTCAATTGGTGATTAATAACCAGTCAGAGTACAACCAGTCCATATCAGTGAATGTTTCTTTCAAAGAGCTTAACTAAGGTAGAATCATTTGAATTTTTTTGGCCAATGATGGTTGGCAGAAAACTTAGTGCAATATTTACACCTTGTGGTACTGAAGTTGGCAGTGCTTTACAAGAAAAGGCATATCCAATCAACTATTTGTATCTTACGTGCATGTTAGAAAAATTAAAAATCATTGCTTGTCCCATTTTTTCCCACCATCTCCAACAAATGGGCAAATGCAGCAAAATGTGTTTGATCTCAACTAAGCTGCCGTGTCCTCATTTAGCCGTACTCTACAGAGTCTTCTTCCTTCATTAGAGGATTTTGTGGTGATGGTTTGTTTTGCCTCATGGCATCACCACTGCTCCACTGCGCAGCTTGCAATGGATTAGTAGCTGCTTCATTAAAGCCATCCTTTGAATCTGATGTGCTTCTCCTCTAACTTATTATTT
Organism: Garcialebias charrua; assembly: GCA_038048925.1. Classification (NCBI taxonomy): domain Eukaryota; kingdom Metazoa; phylum Chordata; class Actinopteri; order Cyprinodontiformes; family Rivulidae; genus Garcialebias; species Garcialebias charrua. The sequence goes on along the minus strand of JBBPBX010016522.1, from coordinate 13,421 downwards.
TGCTGCAAGCTGCCAAAGGTTTACTACATCCTGATCATTCTTTGCTGCTCTGCTGTCTGACCAAAGGGTCTTAAGGTAAAAATGAAAGAAAATGGTTTCTTTGTCATACACAATGGAGCCCAATTACCAGCTGTAATTGATGTGGTTAATTATTAGGGGTGCACCGATTTCAATTTTCTGGCCGATCACCGATTACCGATTTTTAGAAAGTCTGACCTGCCGATTCCGATTTTGGCCGATACCGATTTTCAGGTGTTAAAAGGTCAAAATGCACCCTAAATTTTCAGGATTTTCCAACCTTTGCTGAGGCAGATAAAATCGGTAGATAAAATCGGCTTCTCATTTAAAGATCGGCCGATCACCGATCTCCCCAAATTAAGGAAATCGGAGCCGATCGATCGGCCGGCCGATTTATCGGTGCATCCCTATTAATTATAAAAGTCCATTGCGTGTCCAGTCAATCATGTAACGCTAAAACGTGAGACAATGTTGGTGTTTTTTGTATCACTAGTCAATTCTTTTCAAACAAGCACCATTCGTCCATTCTCTTTTTCCAAAAGAAGAAAAGGAAAGGATAGCTTTTGCCGTCTAAAGTTCCTAGCATAAAGTCAAACAAGAATTAATGCTAGATATTGACAATCCACCTGACAACAATACAAACAAGCCTTTATTTACATACCGTACTAAAAGGTTCAAGTGAGTAAAAGTGTGGAACACAAAGAAGCTGAAGAGATGAATACAGTACTGCTTCAATCAACAGCTCAGCCTGCACTCACCAGCTCACTGAATATCAGCTTTTCCCTCAAGGACCATTCAGCCTTACTTTCAAATAATCACAGCATGCTTTTTTGGCTTTCAGGAGAGTTCTGAAGACATGATGGGGAAAGGGGCTTTCATCATCTTTGACACCTCTCTTTCTGAATGGCCTTGCTCTATTTTGCGCATAATAGTCACTGCAGCCAAAAAACATAGTCCAAATGCTGAAAAATGGACAAAAAAGTGAGGTAATTTGTTTTTCTAATGATCTGTTGATAGTCCAGACCAACCTTGGAACAGGTCTGACTTTTTGACTTGATACAAAAGGACAAAATGCTGAAAACTGAACCAACAATGTCAAAAGGTCATTCACTCCATAATGATACACCGATCATGTTCTTTTTAAACGAGTCCTAAAAACTCATTGACCTGCTTAAAGGATTACAAATCATCTGATGATTTTCATGCCAAATTTAGACTAAGATCATCTGTTGTAGTTGCTTTTGTGCAATACAGGAAGATATCAGCTTTATTTTCATTCTTACAATGTATTTTAGATTGTACGGTATACATTGTGTGAATGTTTATGAAGCGTTCACACTATTGTCATCCATTTTTCTTCTGTGCATTTTTCAGCGTCTTTCTCGATCCACAGTTTTTGTGCTATTTCCACAAATCATATATCAAAATGTTCAGCTTGTTCAGGAGGGGGGTGCGATTATCGCGCTTGTGTATTGGTACAACTTTAGCTCATTGATATATTTAGCTTTTTCTGCCATTTTTTCTCAAAGGAAATGAGCTCATTTTACATCCTTCAAATCTTTAGATCTGTTTACAACCTTTTACTGCTCCTTTTATATTTTGTTCCATTTCAGCTTACATTATTTCAGCTTCTTTGTGCAATAAAAAAAAATCAGCTAATTTCAGCTGTTTTTCAGTTGTTTTGTGCTCTTTCAGTTTCTTTCTACATTTTTGTGCTTCTTTTAACTTCTTTGTGCTAATTTCAGCTTATGCTCCTTTCAGCTTATTTCTGCTAGTTTCAACATTTTCTGCTATGCCAGCCACTACTGTATTTAGCTGTTTTATGCCAATAATAACTTTGTCAGCTAATTCCACATTTGTTGCACTCATTTTGGCTTCTTTAGGCCTAACTGGACAAAATTGTGCTTTCCCTTCACCTCCTAGTAATTTATGATTCTTTCTGCCTTTTTAGCTACTTTTCAGCTGCTTATTGTTAATTTCGGCTTCATTCAGCCTAATTTTGGAAACAAATTTCGTCTGCTAATTTAAGCTTGTTCTATCTTTTCAGCTACTTTTTTTGCCATTTTTAACTAATTTCAACTGTCTTCAGATAAATTCAAGTTTTTCATGGTAATTTCTGCTAATTTCAGCCTAAAAAACTTATTTTTCTAATTTCAGCTTGTTATGCTCCATTTAGTGCATTTATGCTAGTTTCAGCTTTTTCTGCTGCTATTTATCTGTTATTTGCTATTTTTAGATTTTTCAGCTAGTTCTGGATTTAAAAAATATTTCTCATTTCAGCTCTTTCAGCCTCTTCTGGTGGTTTAAGCTTTTTCTTCCCTTGTGCTTATTTCTGCTTACCTATTTAAACCTAATTCAGCAAATGTGTTATTCTGCTTTTTTACTGCTAATATAGGCTTCTTCTTCCATTTCAGCTACATTTTACCTTTTTTTTGTTGCTATTTCCAGCTGTTTGTCAGCAAGTTTTTCTGCAACAATGCATTTTTGCAGGAAATGCAATTTTGCTAGTTATTACTGTCTTCTGTTGGATTGTGGTTGCCTCCTTCTGTGTTGTTGAGCATTGTGTTGGGTGTACGAAGCGCTGCTGTTCCTGTTTTGCTGTTAAAAAAACATTTGCCCCTTGAACACTGGAAAAAAGTTGAGCTGAGTCACATTTAGAGCATGTGCTTGTGAATGAATCTGAGCTATAACTTTAAGCACAATATTTACAAAAGTAGTTGAGTTATAGCCGTTAAGTTCAGTTAGTTGTGGCGGCCATCTTGAGTTGAAGTTAATCAGTTGTTCATAAATAGCCAATAATTAATTTCTGATAGTTTCATTAAAAATTGAACAGTGTTTCACCTGATATTTTGGTAGCAGTGGTAACGTTTTTTTTATTTTACTTAATCTTTATTTTATCAGGGAAACATGAAGTATAATTCTTATTTACAGTGTCAGCCTGGCACACAAAGACAAAGCAAAATCAATATAGCCCTTTCAGCTTTTGCAGCCAGAAAAATCATCTCACTGGTCGTTGAGGGACTTGAATAGCAAAGGTTTGTAGTTTTGGAGATGAATGTTTCTTTGGACTGTAACTGAAAAAGGAATGCAAACATACTTTAATGTTTCTAGTGCAAGATATTCAAGTGGGAGTTATATTGTGTAGACGAACAGAGGTAGTTTTTTTTTTTGTTTGCTCGAGGCGGTACAAAGTGACGGATTGTGGCAAGTGGAGGGAGAATTTTTATCCACCACCAGGTGCAATGGTGGAGCCTGAGAGTGACCAGTGGTGGTCTTGGCCCCCATATATTGATTTTTGGCAACCCCAATCCTTTGAGAAAACTATATATGTTGGTTGCCATCTTGGATTTTGATGTGGCAATCCAATTTTCTATGGTGACCTTTCTAACACCTAGGTTCAGCCACACACCAAAATGTAAGTCGGTGCTTCCATATACTTTTCAAGTTATCATGCTCACAAGATGGGCAGACATAGCCATAGCCATCTTGGATTTTAACCCGGCAACCCAGTTCTCAAAAGGAATCTTTCTTACACCTAGGTTCAGCCACACACCAAAATGGAAGTTGGTCACCCTCCAATACAAGAGTTGGGGGTTTGATTCCACCAGCAGTCACATGCCGAAGTGTCCCTGGGCAAGACACTGAACCCCTCATTTTCTCCGATGTGTGTCCCATTGGTGTATGAATGTGATAAAGCTCTGATAATTCTTTGTAGAGATCTAGTAGAGTGAAGTATGAATGGGTAAATGAGGACACAGATAGTAGTGTGAAGCACTTTGAGTATCTTGATAGGATAGAAAAGCACTACGTAAGTGCAGTCCATTTACCATTTACTGTGTTCACTCCGTGACAGGGGCCGTTAAAGCAAGTCTCCTGCAGTGAAATGAGTTGTCTCATCTAAAGTTTATCCAGTCAGCAGTCAGCACAAAGATTTGTGTTTACTCCGAGCAACACCATTACTGTGCGCTTCGGGCTGCAATTAGATTACAGTTAGCAAAGATCAACATTTTAAACCTCAGCTGTGTGCCTGAAGGCAAACAATACTAAAGTTTAAAAAAAGAACAATTAGTAACAACAGAAGTGCTGTTAGACAATTAGAAACTCCTTCAGGACCAGGCACTAT
>JBBPBX010016521.1:7561-48056 GCA_038048925.1 Garcialebias charrua | reverse complement strand
CCTCCATAAACAACAAAAGTTAGACAAGCGTTTCCAGGAAGGAGCTCCGTAACTGAACAATTACCCGGTAAAGTTCTGATTAGCTCTTGAACAAACTGAGTTGTTACACTGAAAAAATCTCCAGGTGTTTGGTCGCTGCTAACATGCTAGAAACAGCTGAAGTTAAACTGCTAAATCGAGCTAATATGCGTTGTGTGTGGCTCCGTCGTCTCTCTGATTGGCGGTCAGCTTTTTAAAATGTTTGTTTTCATCAGTTCTCTACTAACAGACAGTTTTCTGGGGTTCACAAAAAAAAAAAAAAAAAAAATCTGAACGAGAACCGGACATCAGCGGTGAGAATCTGAAGAGATTAAATGTTTTTTTCTGTTTTTAAACCCGGGCGATGAACAGACGGTTCTGCTGTCAGGCTCAGCAGTCTACACAGGAACAGTCAGAACAAACTACCCAGCAGCCCGCTGACTCTCCGTCAACTGCTCGGGCACCCGGGACGCCACACCAGGCGCCAGCGCAGACAGGAAGGGACAACAGGAGGGACTTTACCTGGGACAAGCAGGTTGTCATGAAGACGAACAGCTCACCTGCTGACCTCAGGCTGCATGCAAAGCTAAATGCAAACGGGTCTAAATATGTGTGCGCGTGTGTGTGTGTGTGTGTGTGTGTGTGTGTGTGTGTGTGTGTGTTAGTCAGTGCTTTTATAGCCATACATGTCCAAACATGTTTGTTCTCCCAAAGAAAGAATTCACCCCACTCCTCTCACCGTTACCATGACGACGGCGACAGGAAGCCTGACTGTCAGCTTAAGTGATGTTTACGTTTCTGGCATAGCTTCCAGGTGTGTCATCAGTCCACTTGTCTCTGCGTCTTCACCTGTTGTTTCTCACATCCATCACTTTTAGAGGAGGAAACAACCAAAGCACAACAAGGGACAGAGCTCAAACTACACTGTCATATTTGAAAACATACAAACATCTGTTTTATATCTAATCAGGTAAAAGCCATTTCAACGGAAACCATTCATTATTTATGATTCCCAAGTTTATGACTTTAATCAGATTAGTACAGTTTATGACTTTAATCAGAATATACTGAACATAAACCAGCCAAGCAGACAAGAAAACAACAACAACCTGACATTACTGACATACGATGTGACAGAGCCTACAGGTAGTTTAATCCCTGGGTGGCGTTTTTAATAAAGGCTAAAAAATCACAACAGCTAATAATATGCTAACAACACAACACAACAAATTAAATAAGTGCCTAACAACTCTTACTTGTTAAGTTGTTCTTTATTTCTTCTTTTTTTGGTCATCCCGAGGTCAGCAACGGCAGCTATAACCTCCACATGCTAGCTTGTGCTAGCATGCTAACTAGCTACAGTAGTTAGGTTCGACGCTAACATAAAAAAAAACAGGAATATAAAATAAAGATTTCACTTTTAACCTGTTGTTGTGTCATCTTCAGACATTTGGTTCGTTTATTTATTTATTTTTTCGTTTTTAATTAATGAAGAAAATTGACAGACAGAAATAACTGCCAGTTTACCTGATTTACGGTTGTAAAGACAAACTGATCCTGAATCAGTTGTTGAACTATTAGACCCGCCCATTTTCAACATTAGCCAATCAAACGGATTGTTTTAATTTGCGCCTCGATAATCAGAAAAATGAGAAAACAACGCAGTTAAGATTATTTTACTGCAGTTTCTATTATTATTTGTTATTGTAGTCAGTAAAATGTTCATACATTATCTTATGTTAGTCACTATTACTAGTGTTTAGTCCTAGAACTTTGCAGGATCTATTTAGTAATTAATTTATTTTAGCGTTAGTTAAATCAGGCCAGGAGAAGAAATCCTGGAGTTCTTGATCCTTGTTCAGGAACAGGTCAGTTTTAAACCTGAAGTCAAATGGTCTTGCAGCCATTTATCTTGGAGGGTTTGTCTGGTTTGCCCAAGACCACATCTTCTAGCACATTACTGTATTTTAAAGGGTTTGTCTCATTGGACCAGGACTATATGGACTTTTAACATCTTCTTTTGGAGGGTTTGTCTCATATTGGACCATGGTCATTCAGCACCTTATTTTGGAAGGTTTGTCTAGTTCAGGGGTCTGCAACCTTTACGATCAAAAGAGCCATTTCTGCCCCTTCGTTCACTAAATTAAATGTGTCAAGAGCCGCAATACCTGCTACAGCTGTCATTATCAACTGGTGGCCCGTGGGCCATTTTAAGTTTGCTAGAGGGGCTTTTCTTGCCAGTAGGTGTGAAATTATCAAACTAAACATTGTTAACATTTATTGATATTTTTACATTTTGAGACAAAAGAAAATATTGGATTCCATCCATCTTCCATTCAACTCTCCAACGTCTTGTATTGTCTTGTATTGTCTTGTATTTTGCCAATAAAAAAAAATACTAAAGCAGTGAACTGTGCAGACAAATGTGCTTTTTATAAAATTGTGGAGTACCTTATTTTTTGGACTATAAGGCGCATTTAAAATCCTTTAATTTTCTCAAAAATTGACAGTGAGCCTTATAATCCAGTGAGTCTGCTGTATTAATTCTGGTTGTGCTTACTGACCTCAAACCGATTGTATGTGGTTATTATGAATGAGTTGGATAAAGTTTGACTTATCTGACTGTTTTGTTTTGATAATGCGCCTTATAATCTGGTGCACCTTATGTATGAAAACAGACCCCTTCATTGATATTGAGCTTTATAATCTGGTGCACCTTACAGTCCAAAAATTATGGTAATTGCGTATCTTACTTTGAAGAATAAAGCATGAAGTTAAAGTGAGTATAATTTACTTTGTGTATTAGTTCTAGTATCCACATATTTGCAAAGGAGTTGACAGGAAAACTATTAAACTACCGTATTTTCCGGAATATAGGTCGCAGCTTTTTATCATTTTTGCATGCCCTGCGACCTATATTCAGGTGCGACCTATTTATGGCTTTTTATAAAATACTGTAAGCTGATTTGTAATAATTTATTAACAAAAATTAAACTGAGACACACTCTTACAATAATGTCAGCTAACAAATATATTTTTTAGGTGTTTATCCTGCTAAAATTATTCATTTATTAAAGAAAAGTTCAGCTCAGACACATATTTGCTATAATTTTTATCAAACAAATAATTGTTTTTAAGTGTTAATCTTCTTAAAAGCCTTGCTGTGCGCTCCTGTGGAAGAGACATTTGCAGCAGAGCTAAACACGGTCCACATTTTGACGTAGGTGCGACCTATATTCAGGTGCAAGGCAGCACGGTGGCACAACTGGTAGAGCTGCTGCCTCTCAGCGAGAAGGTTGCCGGTTCAAATCCCGGTCCGGGGCCTTTCTGGGTGGAGTTTGCATGTTCTCCCCGTGCATGCGTGGGTTTCCTCCGGGTACTCCGGTTTCCTCCCACAGACCAAAAAACATGCATGTTAGGCTGATTGGTGACTCTAAATTGACCCTAGGTGTGAGTGTGAGAGTGGATGGTTGTTTGGTGTGAGTGAGACAGGTCCCTCTTGTAAATGAGTCCCCGTGACTCAACGAGGCTAGCCTGTATAAATAAAGGTTGAATGAATATGGATTTTTCCAATTCTTTGGCAATAATTGGGCAATGCGACCTATATTCAGGTGCGACCTATATTCCAGAAAATACGGTAGTCATTTTTTTTTGTGGGTACAACATCCTATAAAATTCAGTTTTATGTTAGTTTTGGTCAAAGCTTGAAAGAGCCGCTACAGAGGGACCAAAGAGCCACATGTGGCTCCAGAGCCGCAGATTGCAGACCCTTGGTCTAGTTGGACCAGGATCACATGGTCTTTCAGCACTTTATTTAGGAAGGTTTGTCTCATTGAACCAAGACCACTTGGTTTTTTAGCTCTTTATTTTTAGAAGGGCTTGTCTCTTTGGACAAAGACCAGGTGGTCTTCCAGCATCTTATTTTGGAGGGCTTGTCTCTTTGGACAAAGACCAGGTGGCCTTCCAGCACCTTATTTTGGAGGGCTTGTCTCTTTGGACAAAGACCAGGTGGACTTCCAGCATTTTATTTTGGAGGGCTTGTCTCTTTGGACAAAGACCAGGTGGTCTTCCAGCATCTTATTTTGGAGGGCTTGTCTCTTTGGACAAAGACCAGGTGGACTTCCAGCATTTTATTTTGGAAGATTTGTCTAATTGGACCAGGATCAAATGGTCTTCCAGCATCTTATTTTGGAAGATTTGTCTAATTGGACCAGGATCAAATGGTCTTCCAGCATCTTATTTTGGAAGATTTGTCTAATTGGACCAGGATCAAATGGTCTTCCAGCATCTTATTTTCGAGGGCTTGTCTCTTTGGACCAGGAGCAGGTGGCCTTCCAGCACCTTATTTTGGTGCTTTTATTTTGGTGATTTTCTGGTTCTGCAGCTCTAACAAGATTCAAGCAAACCTTCAGGGAAATTTCCCGTTCCTCCTCTAAAACCAAAAGAAGCCAAAGAAAAAGAAAAAGTCCCAGATGTGGAGTGGAGCACTGCGTTAACATCCGACCCCAATCCTCTAATTTAACTCCACAGATTAGGATTACTAATCCAGAGCGAGGCACGGGGAGATGGACACGCAGAGAGGATTCATGATGTTTTACGTTTTTATTTTGGTCTTTCTTTATTCTAATGTTATGTTTCTAGACGAGAATTTTCTAATTCGTGTCAGTGAAACAGATTGTGAAACTAAAATAAAGATGAGCCGACCTGGAGGTTCTGATCCGAGGTCAGAGGGAGGATTACAGAACAAACAGCTGTTCAGAGTTCTGCCCAAAGCCGACTGAGTGGGTGAAGGTTCTTTAAATGCTACGTCTGAAGCGTGGAACATTCATGGACAACAGAACGTGATAAATGCTCCAGGAGAACTTCCTGAACTGAAGGGTTCCGGTTCGTTCCACATGTTCTCACAAACCACTCAGATTTCAGTCCATGAAGGACAGACGGGTTCTCCGGTCCCTCGCATAGAACTCTATCAAGAACCGTCAACATGAACCAGAGAAGCCTTGTAGAGTTCAGGACTTTCTCCAACTTTTTAAACCTTCAAATGTTTTAATCTGCCACCACTTTAAATCTGTCAGAACTGACGAGCAAATAAAGATTTGTTTAAAGAATAAAAACTGGAACTGAGTTTTAGTTTGATCTGTCTGCTCTTTGTTGTCTAATTTTATGGTTCTGGATCAGCGGTGCCCAGACTTTTTCAGCATGTGAGCTCCTTTTAAAATGATAGTATTTGGAGATAAACTGTCATATGTGCTGAGTAAAGATTTTCTAAGATGAGATGTGTTGATTGTTGAACATGTGCACAGAAACAGAGGGGGTAAATAAGATATTTTAAATTGATCTGTCAACCCTGATGCAGGGCTCAGGTGTATTCACTGTGCATGCAGCGTCTGCATGATCGCACCAGTCCAAACTGGTGAATACACCACCGTCTCTTTGCACCTTGGATTGTATTTGTTTTGCTCCTGCATGCTGACAAAGGGTGAGAAGCACAAAAACACTCTGCTCTCTGCCATTTATTATAACTGTTGTTATTTATTATAACAGTTATTTATTATAACTGTTGTTATTTATTATAACAGTTACAGTATTTATTATAACAGTTATTTATTATAACTGTTGTTATTAATTACAACTGTTGTTATTTATTATAATTGTTGTTATTTATTATGTCAATGTCAATTTTATTTATGTAGCACATAAAAACAACCGAAGCTGACCAAAGTGCTTTACAGTTAAAACAGATAAAAATAAAAGAGTAAAATGCATCTAGTGCCACCAAACATAATAAAGTTAAAAGTGCTATACATGTATGTAGTTTTTGAACACGCTGGCACTTAAGGCCGGCAACTGCGCGTGGGGGGTTCACAGCAGAGCTTCAGCGTGAAGCAGCGTGTGGCTCCAACGTTTTCGCTCCAAATATTTGATGTCATTTGAGCAGAAGCAGGGCGGAGCGTTTAGCTACGGGACAAATAGACCTTTTACCAGTTGACGTCATCGCGCATGCGCACTCGCTTTTTTCGAGACTCAACCGGAAGCACGGGCACGCAACTGGAGTGTTGTCAGTACTGGCAACGGTCGCGTTGGAGAAATAAGACTTTTATTAGGTTTATAATTGTTTCAGGCAACTTCAACGAGTAAAAGAAGAAGGTGTGACTTGTTCGTTTTACAACGTCCCTCTGGGAAAGTCGAGTAGAGCGACTAAAAGAAGGAAGATGAGGAGGAAAACTGTACCACCGCCGGCTTGTACCGGCAGGATTTCTCCCCGGCACGATGCATCAACGTGTGTGCGTTTTTTATCTGGCATGGACATTAATGATCCAAGCTCCGTGGATTACGTTCCTACATTACATCTTGGATATGGGAAACAGACAGGGCGGAGAGCGATCTCCCGCAGCTACTGGACAGCTGCTAAGCTAGCAGCAGCTAGCTAGTTCGACGAGACCGTTGTTCTTCGGTCTCCGCTGCGTGTGTTGGGGTTTCGGCCTGTTTTGACCTGCGACATGCAAAGAGATTCTTCCTTCAACCCCACTGAAGAGCAGGTGAGTGGAATGTCAAAACGTTTGATAAGCCAACCGTTAACCGAATTAAGCTACCAGTAAATGCATGATTTTTTGAGCCGGGACTTAGTGGCTCTGCCTGGGTGAAGGTTCAGGCAGCCCCGCCGCGCGCACGGTTCATCTGTAGCCAGGACTTAGTGGCTCCTGGCTGGGTCCAGCCGGTTCTGGACCTCCAGGGCGCACGTGGATCAGGTGTAGCCGGGACTTAGTGGCTCATGCCTGGGTGAAGTTTCAGGCAGCCCCCGCCGCGCGCGCACGGTTCATCTGTAGCCAAAAAAAGCAACCCTGTAGACAATGTGTATGGCCGTGCGGTTTTCCTCCTCTCGTGTCCGCGGCACAATGTTCAGGCGTTTTGACCAGCGGTTGTTCACTATTTTAAGAAAACAAGCTTCTAAATTACAACTCGCTATCATTACGAAGCTCCTCGACCCCTTGCTGAGCCCCTACATCCGGTTAGGGCTTTTTGCCGTCCAATCAGAACGCTCGTTTCAGGCGAGCTTTGCGTGATGACGTCAACTGGTAAAAGGTCTATTGAGGTTGCTGATTGGTCATTTGCTGACAACCTACTGATTTGATTGACAGGTCGGGTCTGAGAAGAATGTCGGGTCTGAAGAAAAGGCAGAGGGCTGTGCAGCTTTGTTCTGTGTTTATATGTTAATAAAAAAGTCCTAAAAATTAAAATTAAAACAGGGAGCGCTGGTCCTTCAACCCACACAGCAGACAAGCACACCAGGAAATGTTTAGAACCTGCGCATCCACGTTGGACATGAGTTTAGTTCACTCGTGACAAGTTCATTCATTCCTCCTCATCGGAGGAGGAAGTGAATGGTGACCGCTTCAAGCGATCACTTGACTTTTGGCAAAAAAACAAAAGAAAAGGCCCGATCAGCGATAAAGAAGAGGAATTTAATTCATTTGTGTGTCATACAAAACAGTCCGCCACCAGGGCAGTTTATTGTGAGACACCGCGCGCGCGAGCGGTCGTAAAAAAAGAGCTTGGCGCGTTCGCGCGAACGTTCAAAGGGCTTGTGCAGGGGCGCACGCACGGCGCACACACAGCGGGGCGCCGCGCTCGCGCCAGCGAGCAGCTCTGCCCCGGCCTTCAGAAACATTTTGAACAGACCCGTTTCTGGTCCCTCCTCACTCAGAGCCATATACAGTATGACTCAGCTCCACCTTGCTCGCGCTGCAGCCTGGAATGCTCCGCCTCCACTACGTCCCGTCTCAGGCGCTGCAAAGTTCTGTGATTATATGTTAATAAAACGTTCTAAAAAATAAAATAAAAACATGGAGCACTGGTCCAGCAACACAAAAACACCCTGAAATCAGCAGAGCTTCACGCAGCCACGTTGGACATGATTTAATTCGCTCGTGACTTCCTCATTTCTGTCAGTCGAGGTCTGGAGGAAGAAGCGATCACTTGACTTTTGGCAAAAAAACAAAAGAAAAGTCCAGAGCAGGGATGAAGAAGGGATATTTAATACATTTGTGTCACATACAAAACAGTTTTGCATCGCTTTGCAATTATTTCAACGAGAACCTGCGCTGCCGCTGCAGGGTTGACAGGCGGGGGCGTGGGTTAGGGGGTGAGAAGTTAGAAGCTCTGTTTTTATTGGCTGGTTAACCGCGGGGCGCTCTGGTTTTTATAAATGCTTTTATTACCACCGGGAGACGCCAGAGGACTATAGTTTTTTTCAGATATTACCTGTCAAACATCAATATATCAGGAGATAGTGGCAGAGTGAAGAAATATGTTAAAAAATAAGTTACATACAGCAGCTTTAACACAACAACAATAAAAACTGCTCAAAATTTGTTCTCAGACTCTTATAACTGTTGTTATTTATTATAACTGTTGTTATTTATTATAACTGTTGTTATTTATTATAACTATTGTTATTAATGATAACTGTTGTTATTTATTATAACTGTTGTTATTAATGATAACTGTTGCTATTTATTATAACTGTTGTAATTTATTATAACAGTTGTTATTAATTATAACTGTTGTTATTTATTACATTATATTATTATATTATGGGGCGGCCGTGGCGTAGTGGTAATGGCAGTTGTCCCCTGATCAGAAGGTTGGAGGTTCGAATCCCGGTTCCCCACACCATGTGTCGTTGTGTCCCTGGGCAAGACACTTAACCCCGAGTTGCTCCCAGTAGGACTGGCAGCGCCTTGCATGGCAGTCTGCCGCTACCGGTGTATGAATATGTGTATGAATGGGTGGATGGTTGGTATTGTAAAGCGCTTTGGGGCCCCTCATAGGGGGCTGGAAAGCGCTATATATAAATAAGCTCCATTTACCATTATAACTGTTGTTATTAATGATAACTGTTGTTATTTATTATAACTGTTGTTATTAATGATAACTGTTGTTATTTATTATAACTTGTTATTTATTATAACTGTTGTTATTTATTATGACTGTTGTTATTTATTATAACTGTTGTTATTTATTATAACTGTTGTTATTTATTATAACTGTTGTTATTTATTATAACTGTTGTTATTTATTATAACTGTTGTTATTTATTATAACTGTTGTTATTTATTATAACTGTTGTTATTTATTATAACTGTTGTTATTTATTATAACTGTTGTTATTTATTATAACTGTTGTTATTTATTATAACTGTTGTTATTTATTATAACTGTTGTTATTTATTATAACTGTTGTTATTTATTATAACTGTTGTTATTTATTATAACTGTTGTTATTAATGATAAATGTTGTTATTTATTATAACTCTTTAATGATAACTGTTGTTATCTGGTCTTCTGTCCATCCTCATTCTTTTTGATCTAAGTTCTGCCTTCGACACCATCTGTCATTCTATCCTGCTCAACAGACTAACCTCCATTGGCATCTCAGATACTCCGTTAGACTGGTTCAACTCTTATCTCTCCGACCGCACTCAATTCATTCAGATTAAATCCTTCCGTTCCCAGTCCTCCCCTGTCTCCACGGGTGTCCCCCAAGGTTCTGTCCTCGGATCCCTCCTCTTCATCATTTACCTCCTTCCTCTAGGTCACATCTTCCGCAAATACGGCGTCCATTTCCACTGCTATGCTGATGACACACAGCTTTACTTGTCAACAAAACCAAACTCCACCCTCATCGACTGTCTCAACAAGCTAAATCACTGGTTTTCTAACAATTTCCTTCAACTAAACAGTAACAAAACAGAAATCATTCTTGTTGGTACCAAAAACTCTATTTCAAAATCAGAACATCTTCTCGTCCCCCTTAACAACTCTCTGCTATCCCCCTCCCCTCAGGTCAAGAGCCTCGGTGTCATCCTCGACACCACTCTCTCCTTCACTTCACACATCAACAATGTTACTCGGTCTGCCTATTTCCACCTCCGTAATATTAACCGTCTCCGTCCTTCTCTCACACCCCGCTCCACAGCCATCCTGGTGCACAGTCTTGTGACTTCCCGTATCGATTACTGCAACTCCCTTCTCTACGGCCTCCCCAACAAATCTCTCCACAAGTTACTGATGGTCAGTGGTGGGCACAGACCGCTAGAGAGCGCTAAAGCGCTATTCCGCTTACAGTGGACCTAAACTTTTTGTCAGCGTTTTTGTGAATTGACTAACTTTTATAATTCATAAGCGGATTTGTGCTATTTTTATTTAAAATGCAGTACCGCTAATAACTAATTATCTATCAGTAAAAACCAATAAACTTATTTACAAGCTCTTATGCTGCTTGTTTTTTACCTTTTTCCCCACCGTAAACAGCAGAGGAGGAAAGGGTGTGAGGGGGAGGGGGGCAGAGCTGAGAACAGACTCGGCTCTACCATGTAGGTAAATGCCTGGGGGTCCCATTTCAGCAGTGGCCCCGGCCCCGCCTCGCCCCGTGCAGTCACCTACATCACTAACATTGCTCATGCTTGTTAATGTACATTTAACATAAAAATAATTATAGTTACGATGAAAACGATCATTAAATACGCAATAAAAAAAACGGTCGATTTCTTTATCCCCCTACTAAAAATGGACTATTCCATCTTGACAACTTCCGGGTCACTCAGAGGTGAACTCGGGTGAACTGTGACTACTGTTTGTGCTGGGTACTTGGATAAATCCGTAGAGAACCCCGCTGTTTCAAGCCAAATTAACGTGGCCGGATGATTTTATTGAGGGTTTTGTGTCGACCATTTGACGGTGAGTCGTTATTTTTATGTATTTTAGTTACTTTTCATTAAATCTGTTGACTACCTATAGACGCTAACTGTGTCTGCCTGTTACACCGGTAGTGCTGGGTTACTAATGAAATCCGTAGAGAACCCCGCTGTTTCAAGCCAAATTAACGTGGCCGGAGGAGTTTATTGTGTGTTTTGTGTCGACCATTCGACGGCGAGTCGGTTACTTTATGTATAAATGCGGTGGCGACACACCCGTGTATTTGAGATTTAAACGTGGTTTTAGGGATTAAAAGATCATTCTATTTTTTGTTAATTTCGTGGCCGAATAGAATATATGTACGTAAAGTATTAAATAAATCCTTTGATTTTTGTAATTTCATCCTTTTAGGATCATTTTTGTTACTTTTCAGTTGGCAGTGTAGTGCAAATATTGATAACGCTGCCGGCTATATATAAATATATATATATATAATATATATATATATATAAATATATATATAATATATATATATATATATATATATATATAATATATATATATAATATATATATATATATATATATATATATATATATATATATATATATATATATATATATATATATATATATATATATATATATATATATATATATATATATATATATATATATATATATATATATATATATATATATATATATATATATATATATATATATATAATATATATATAAATATATAAATAGCGGATTAGATTAGCTTCCCCTAATTTTCATAAGACATTTGTGCTTTTGAAATTGTGGACCTAAAAAAATTAATAAGCGTTTTAGAAATTGTGGAACTAATTTTTTAATTAGCGGTGCCCACCTTTGCTGATGGTCCAGAACTCAGCTGCCCGTGTCATCACTCAAACCTCCTACTATAACCACATCACTCCTGTCCTGCAGCAGCTCCACTGGCTCCCGGTTAAATCACGCATCATCTTCAAAATTCTACTCCTCACGTTCAAAGCTATCCACAACCTTGCCCCTCCTTATCTATCTGACCTCCTACAAATCTCCATCCCATCACGCTCTCTCAGATCCTCCTCTTCGACTACATCTCCATGTACCCTCTGCCCGCCTCTCCACCATGGGGAGCAGGGCCTTCACCTGCTCTGCCCCTCACCTCTGGAACGCTCTACCGCCAGACCTTCGAAACACCACCTCCCTTTCTCTGTTCAAGACAGCCCTGAAAACACATCTCTTTAGACTAGCTTATCATTAACTTTACTAAATGTATTTTTATTATTTTGCATTTTATAATCTTTATGTATTTTATATTTCAATTTGTCACTGATAATGTTTGAACTGTATTGGTTTGTTAAGTGTCCTTGGGTGTCCTGAAAGGGGCTTTTAAATAAAATGATTATTACGTTCCCATCAAAAGATCCAAATTGTTGCTTTAAAACCAAAATGTTACCTGGAATGAGAACGTCGAGACGCCTTTTCAGCTTTTACAGTTCTGCTGCAGTTTTGAATCTCGACTCCCTCATCGTTTTGCCTCGTTTGTTCTGTCTGGCGCTCAGGGCTCATCTCATTTCTTGTCGTTTGCCGTTTTTCTCTTGTCAGTCAGCTGAAGGTTTGTTTGCTTTTTGCATCTATCCACATGACCTCCCCTCACCACTTTTCTTCGTCACCACCTCAGTAAAGACGGGTGGCTGTGGCTCAAAGACGCTCATAAAACCTCAGACTGACCCCCAAGTTCTACTGAACTAATCCCTTCTGATGATTGCTGTAATTCAAACCTTTAAGGCACTGGAATACTTTCAATTACAGAGAGTGTGTTTTTTGCACTAAAAGGCTTCAAATTCATCAGTGAAATAGCCCATTAGTCAGAGCGATTGTGACTAACTCAGTCCTGTTCTTTTGACAGCTTGTGGGCAGTACAATACCCTTTGATTAGTCAGAGCGATTGTGACTAACTCAGTCCTGTTCTTTTGACAGCTTGTGGGCAGTACAATACCCTTTGATTGCCTTTCTATGATCACCCACAGCTACAGTGTTTTTTCAACATGTTGGGTTAGTCATGTACTTCTTTCTCTTTATGCTTTCCATAACAATACAGTGTGGGTTGTTTGTAGCTGGAGGCCTTGTTTGAAATAAGATCACACGAAACGCCAGGAATGGCCATCCAAACCAGAGAATACTGGAATCATATTTGTCCATACAGGCAACAAAGAATGAGTCGTCGCACAAACGCGTACAGTATTTTCTGGACTATAGGTCGCACCTTTATATGAGTCGCTTTGTCCAATTATTGTCAATAAATTGGAAAAATCCATAAACAGGTCGCACCTTTATATAAGTCGCATCTATTATGCGTCACCGCTACGCGACGCGTCAGCGCGTCATTTGCCCTGCTGAAAATGACGACCACAGAAGCATGCACGGAAGGACTTTTAACAAGATTAACACGGTAAAAACAATTATTTGTCTGCTGAAAATTATAGCAAACATGTGTCTTAGCTTAACCGTGACGTAATGGTCAAATCTGCTGGATTTACATATTTTCGCTTTGAAAAAGTACAAGGAAAAACAACGACGCTAACCGCGACACATTTACATCTATAAAACATTGAATTTTATCTCAGATAACTCCAACAGCTAAAAGTTTGTAAATGTACATCTAGTGATTACTTTCTGTAAGTTTGGAAAAAAAACTGCTGTGTGGTTTATGAGCTATTTGCTCAAACGTACAAGGAAAAATCAACTAAGCTAACCGCGACACATTTACGTCTATAAAACATCGAATTTTATCTCAAACATCTCATAAAGCTAATCAGTTGTAAATATCCATCTAGTGATTACGTTCTGTAAGTTTGATCAAAATCTGTCCTGTGGTTCTTGACCTATTTTGCTAACAAACACTGAGCTAACAGCGAAGTAGCTAGTTCATACCTCCAGAGCAGGAGGCCGGGCTGCGACAGACTGAGTCCGTCCAGAGGAGGCTCTCGTCGGACACATGAGGTGGGAACGGTTGGTGTACCCTAGCGGACAAAGGTGGTACTGCACCATTTTTGCCAAAATGGAAAAACGGTCATATCTGAGCCAAAAATTTGTCTAAAAATATGGGGAAAAATCCATAAACAAGTCTCACCTCTCTATAAGTCGCAGGGCATGCAAATTAGGCAAAAAGGTGCGACTTATAGTCCGGAAAATACGGTACTTCATGTTCAGGAACGCCTCTTTTATTTACGAGAAATAGGAATCACAAAGACTTTTTTTCTTCCTCCCATCAGAACTGTTCGGCCGCAGAGCCAGTTGGTTTGAGAACAAAACGTTTGATTGCGGAGGTTGGAATTGAGTTTTCACATTTGCCTCTTGCCAGAGCAGCGTATGGTTTGGTTTTATCCAAATGGCAGTGAAATAATTTTAATAACCATGGACATCACATACTGGCAGCTTTAGATCTAGAGCAGGTATCACAGGTAGCACTGAACAGTCTTGGAGGTTGTTTAAAGCAATGTGTGAAAGGGTTGAATGTGCCATGCTCCTGACATTTTGTACAGTTTAGTTTAAACCCAAACTGGAAAAAAGGCGTCGTTTGTTTAGTAAGAAATCCCTAAAAATAAATTTCTCGTGAGGCTTTGACTGTTGGAGACTAGATGAAGACAGAATGGAGAATTCACATTTTTTCCCTACAATTTTGAGTGTTTAAGACCCAGAAACCAGCCCACTTCTTGAAAATTGTGTGAAAAACTGCATTTTTAAAAGCCCACCTTAATTCACTAACCACTTCCACCCACTCTGTACCTGCCTCGGTTTGCCGTCCCCACATTTAACATTTATTCTACTTTATTCCATTTTAAAAAAAGAAAACATGCAGATTTGGCAGAGTTTTTAAATTATTATTTATAATTAAAATTATTGGTTTAGTTGGTTAATTGATTCGATTTAGTTTGGTTGTGTTGGGATGGTTTTATTGTTGATTGACTTGGTTTGGTTGTGTTGGTAGTTTGGACTGGATTGGTTTGGTTTGGCTGATTTCTTTGGGTTTGGTTGTGGGTTGGGTTGGGTTGGATGGCTGGATGGGTTTGGCTAGTTCAGTTTGGTTGGTTGGGATTGTTTGGTTGTTTGGTTTGATCTTTTGGGTTTGGTTGTTAGGTTAGTTGAGTTGGGTTGTGTTGGTTTGTATTTGGTTAGTTGGGTTGGGTTGTTTGGCTGATTTGGGTTATTTGGGTTGGGTTGGCTGGTTTGGTTTGGTTTGTTGGTTGGTTGGTTAGTTGAGTTGGTTTGGTTTGGCTGATTTAGTTAGTTAGATTGTTCGTTTGGTTACCATATTTTCCGGCCTATAAGTTGCACCTTTTTGCCTAATTTGCATGCCCTGCGACTTATAGGGCGAAGCGACATATTTATGGATTTTTCCCCATCATTTTTAGACAAATTTTTGGCTGAGATATGACCGTTTCCATTCATTCTGACGGAAAAAAATGGAGCAGTACCACTTTCGGCCGCTAGGGTCCACCGACCGTTCCCAGCTCATGTGTCCGACGGCAGCCTCCTCTGGTCAGACTCACTCTGTCGCAGCACGGCCTCCTGCTCTCTGGAGGTATGAACTACTGTTAGCTCAGTGTTTTACGGTTAGCAAAATAGCTCAAGAACCACAGGACAGATTTTGATGAAATTTACAGAAAGTAATCACTGGATGAACATTTACAACCTATTAGCTGTAGGAGATGTTTGAGCTAAAATTCGATTTATTTATATCCGCTCTCTAAGCATGCACGTAGCGAAACAAATTTTTAAATCCAGCTGATTGTGCATTTATTAAGGAAAAATTAAGCTCAGAAACACTTTTGCTATAATGTCAGCAAACATATATATATTTTTAAGGTGTATATCTTGTTACATTTTAAAGAAATGAAGCGTATCGGCTCGCTGCGCGTGCACGCTTCGCAGCACCGACGTAGCAAAACTATTTTTTTTAATCCAGCTGATTTGACCGGTACGTGCATTTATTAAGGAAAAGTTCAGCTCAGCCACATCTTTGCTATAATTTTCAGCAAACAAATAATTGTTTTTAAGTGTTAATCTTGTTAAAATCCTACCATGCACGCTCCTGTGGCCATTTCCGGGTTGTTACCGCTGACGCGTAACATACGCGACGTGTCAGCGGTGACGCATAATAGATGCGACTTATAGGGCGGTGCGACTTATCGTGCGGAAAATACGGTAATTTAGTTGGGTTGCTTTGGCTGATTTGGTTAGTTGGTTTGTTGGTTGGTTAGTTGATTTGGTTTTAATTGGTTGGTTTGGTTAGTTGGTTTATTAGTTGAGCTGGGTTAGGTTGGCTGGACATTCACAGCTCCTTGAATGTTTTCTGTCAGAGCTCCTCTGCAGGTGTCAAAATGCCGCTCTAGCCCTCTAGAAATTTATGGAAACTAAATTTAAAATCATTCATGGCACTAGTGACAACTCGACTACTTTGAAAGAAAATTTACTATGAATTCCTGTTCAAATTCTAAACAACAAGACAGGGAGTCTGTAAATCATGAGGACAACAGAAAACAGACATTTTGGGCACTCCCTTGAAATTACCAGTTGCCAACCTCTGCAGCCCTATGAGATAATTGTTTTACCAGAAGTATTGGGGTAACCTTTCCAGGAACGGTCCCTGTGAAACTTGGCCCTGACTTTCACATTTCACTCTTATTCCTACACAAGCATTAGTATCTTCCTGCTGGAAGGGCCACAGAAGTGCTACCGGTACATATCAGTTAGCAGCAGCCGCTGCTTTTTTCTCGTCTAACAGTAATGGACACATAATGTCCGAGACAAGATGGTTGGAAGAGTTAAAATGGTTTTCTTTCTCTCCGATCGTAACCCAAGAAGGTACAACTTTTTGAATTTGCTTATTTAAAAAAAAATCCAACACTGCTTCAAACAAACAAACAAAAAAGCCAACACATCCAACAGAGCCATATCTCTAAAAAGGTACAAAGTGTCTCAGAGTAGCTGAACAGGACTGAAGGCCTAGCGTTCAGTTCATAAAATGCTAAGATCTTATCTTTCAAAACCATTTGGTCAAAATTTAAACCCACATTATTTGTGACGCACTAATGCAAGATCTTGCTCGATGAGATGAGCTGCTAACGTGTCAAACTTTAGCTCGATGGCTGTAAAACTGGCTAAGCTCTCAGAAATCGGTTTCTCAGATCACACCATTGGTTGGTTTTCTAACTATCTTTCCGATCGGGGGCAATGTGTTTAACATAATCCATTCATTCAACCTTTATTTATACAGGTTAGCCTCGTTGAGCCACAGGGACTCATTTACAAGAGGGGCCCGTCTCACTCACACCCAGGGTCAATTTAGAGTTACCAATCAGCCTAACATGCATGTTTTTGGACTGTGGGAGGAAACCGGAGCACCCGGAGAAAACCCACGCATGCACGGAGAGAACATGCAAACTCCACCCAGAAAGGCCCCCGGACCGGGATTTGAACCGGGGACCTGCTCGCTGAGAGGCAGCAGCTCTACCAGTTGTGCCACCGTGCTGCCCAAATAACGGTACTTCTTCCAGTTATTTAACAGTTAAAAATGGTGTACCACAAGGCTCAGTCTTAGGACCAACCCTCTTTACAATCTACATAGGTAATGTAGGTCAGAGCATCCCTGATGCATCCTTACATTTCTATGCTGATGACACAGTTGTTTATTGTCGAGCTAAAACAGTTGCTAAGGCTTTCCAGCTTTTGCGATCTGCTTTTGACATCATCCAGTCAGATTTGTTCCGTCTCAAACTTGTCCTAAATGCTGATAAAACCAATGGGATGCTTTTTTCAAATAGGAAGTCGGTCCCAGCAGTTCTTCCTCTGATTTTATCCTCAAATGGTGTCCCTATTGAGTTTGTTGATTCCTATAAATATTTGGGTATCCTGGTCGATTCGCATCTCTCTTTTAAACTCCACGTGGAAAACCTAGTGAAGAAACTGAAAGTTAAACTGGGTTTCTTTTTCAGAAACAGATCATGTCTAACTCTGAATGTTAGGAAACGCCTCTGTGACTTTCCTTCCCTCCATTGATTACGGTGACATTCTCTACATGAATGCTCCTACAAGCACCCTGCGGATGTTGGATGTTGTCTATCATGGTGCACTAAGATTCATAACTGGTTGTGATTATCGTACCCACCACTGCACCCTGTATTCACTGGTTAACTGGACATCATTAACCTCACGCAGACTCTTCCACTGGTACATTTTCATCTTTAAATCACTTCTTGGTCTGCTGCCTTCATACATCTCCTCCTACATGTCTTTGCGTGAGTGCAGCTACAGCGTGCGCTCTCAGGACATGATTACCTGCAGTGTTCCGTCAGTGAGGACTGAACTTGGCAAAAGGGCCTTCTCCTACTCTGCTCCTGCTTCCTGGAATATCTTACAAAAAGATCTGAAGCTCTCGGCCTTGACCTCTCTAAATGGTTTTAAGAATCTGTTGGAATCCTGGCAAGAACCAATGCAGACATGTTCCTGTTTTTGATTTTCTACATCTACCTTATATTCTGTCTGTTTTGCTACTTTGATATCTTTGTTTTAACTTGTTTAAAAAAATATCTGTATTTCTCTCTTATGTTTGTCTATTGTTGATTGTTCAAGGAAAATCTACTGTTGCTGTTGTTCATCATTCTCTAGTTTGTAGCCAGGTCTCTCTTGTAAATGAGTCCTCGAGGCCCAATGAGATTTATGAGATAAAGGTTGAATGAATGAAAAAAAAAAAGCTTTAGAAGATTAAATGGCTCTGGCTGACATTTTTAATTGGGTTAATCAGTCGATTATTTCCCGAAACTTCATCAGATATCCATTTTCAAAGCTTGCTGCTGGCGTACAGCTCCACCATCCAGCAGGTGGAGCTAGCTTTCACATGAAATGGTGCCTGAGCAGCTTCCAAGGGGTAAATAAAAACAAAATGTGACTTGATAAATGAGAAAGTTCCTCCCATCCAAAACAAATCCATTATATTTAGACGCGCTAGCTGCCACCTGGATGATGGATGGGGACATTCCTTATGAGTGTTTTTCCTTTTCATTTAAAGTAAACGTAAAAATCCCTTAAAAGAAACTAGAAATCCTTATAATTCAAGCTTTTATTCTTGAAGCCTTGCTGAGTGACCACACACAACCCAAGTTTCCCCGGTCACTCATCTCTTTTGGAAGAAGAATGGGCTCACGGTGAGTTTTATTGTGTGCCCGCGGAGACTTTGAAGGGCCCCAGCCACGACTAATTGAATTAGGACGTGTATTTTCTGCAGAAAAGGGGTTTCAAGCTTTTCAAACCGTTTCCAAATTTGATGGACCCCTTGGATGTGTCAGTAGCACTTCCTGTCAGATCAGGGGACTCCAACCTGAATTGCACTATAAACGAGAAAAGAAATGCCTTTTGTGTGTGATGAAGAGCCTAACTCCAGGCCCGCTTGGTACCTCAGTTATCTTGTGATAAGCTCTGGAACTCACCATGTGCTTCCTCTCATACAGCCTGTGTGGAAGTGGTTGGCAGCCAATAAACCCCCTCCTCTCTATTTGCTTTCCCCTCAAAAGGGACTATGTGAGGAATGCCGGGAATTTAACTGATCCTAAAGTGTCCCGGCACGGCTCCCAGCGCTCCTGGCCTACTCACGTTCTGGGAACAGCCGGGGCTACCTGAAACTGGACACCGGCTGACCACCCCGCCGTGGGAAAGCAAGCAGAGTGAAAATGCATTCAGGGGGAAATGTCTTCAATGGGTTTCCAGGCTGCTTAAGATCACAGCGCGAATATCGCCGAATATGCTTGAAATCCACTCTGCCGACGATATTAAATAAAGCATAACTTGGCATTTGTTCTCTGGCATCCTCACTTAAGGGAAACAATAAGCATGCTCTAAAAGAAAGTGCAATATGGTGAATTCAATGGTAAGCTCAAGCATGTGTTTCTTAGCATTACATGTTGCCGTCGGCACCGTTGGTCATCTCTTTTTGTAATAGAGGGAACATTCATCAAAATTGCTTTGAAAAAAAAAAAAACACTTAAGTTGGACACAAAGCCACAGAGGATAAAACGGGGTGCCATTTTTTTCCCCTCAACTGTAACATACCGCAAGCTGAAATCAGTAGAGAATATCAAGGCTGCACGAAAGACAGCGGCAATGACTTTTCCTTTATTAGCCCGCATAATAGCCCAATAAATCGTTTTAGAATATGCCGACAATGAGGTTCTAAATGTTATCTAATGTTTATTTATATATATATATATATATATATATATATATATATATATATATATATATATATATATATATATATATATATATATATATACAGGTAGTCCCCGACTTACGAGCGCTCTGACCTACGAGCATCCGGACTTACGAGCTGGCAAATTTTTGGAAAAAACGCAAAAAATACTGAGTTTTTCTGTGTTTTTTCACCACAGTTCGTTAGCTAAACATGTGGACACACGTTTCCGATCATTTTTATGCACTCATAAGCAGTTTTTCGATGAAAAACGAGTGTTTGTAGTCGCGCTAGCAAAACCGTTCCAACTTACGAGCGAAATTCCGGACTTACGAGACACGTGGCGGCCGTTCCAAATTACGAGATTTCCATGTTACGAGCGCCTCGTTGTAACGGAACTCGCTCGTAAGTCGGGGACTACCTGTATATATATAATATATATATATACTTATAAATATATATATACATATATACATATATATATATATATATATATGTATATAAGCATATTATTTATGGATTTTTTCCCATATTTTTAGACCCATTTTTTAGCTCTGTTTCGCCGGTTTTCATTTTGGCCAAAAATGGTGCAGTACCAGTTTCGGCCGCTATGGGCGCTATGGGCAGCAGCAGAGGACTCAGAGAGCGAGGATGAAGAGGAAGAAGAGGAACAGAGACCTTGTACCGGTGACCTGCCTCGTGCTGCAAGCTGCAGGCCTGCAGCGAGGTGTACTTGGATCTTTTTGCCAGCGACACGGAAGACGAAGAGTTTGAAGGATTTGAATAGGTACCGGTAGTGTAAATAATTTGTTTGAATAAAAACTGTAAACAGTATCTTTTTCTGTCATTTTTATGGGCGGGGTGAGCGTGTATTAATTTTAAAGCCGCTAATATTTATGTTGTTGTAACCGTCAAAGTGCATTTATTAACAAAAATTAAACTGAGACACGTTAACATATATATTCAGATAACAAATATATTTTTATTAGGTGTTTCTGTGCGATAGTTTAATTTTAATTAAATTCAGCTCTCGCTCCAAACCGGGCCTGTGGGCCTGTTGTGTGTGTGTGCGCACATCGTGTTGTTTACATTTTAAATTCAGCTGATTTGTAATAATTTATTAACAAAAATTAAACCGAGACATGTTAACATATATATTCAGCTAACAAATATATTTTTAGGCATTTCTGTAGTCAAATTTTAATGAAATTCAGCTTGCGCTGCACAATGGACCGCATTTCCGGGTTGTCTCAGCGGTGACGCGTAAAGTCAGCGGTGACGCGTTACGTCGGCGTCGGGAGGGTTTGGCGCCATCTACAGTAGTGGTCATAAAAAAGACCGTAACAGCAGCGCGTATTAAACACCGAAGCGTGTAATGTACATTTTTTTTCTGGTTTTTGGCAATAATTGGTCAAAGCGTATTATACACAGGTGCGTATTATACACCGACGAATACGGTATATAAAAGTGAAAGATCACAAGACTAAGGAATTCATCATCCAAATGATGGTGTTGGAACCGGACCAAACCAGTGTTCGATAATTTAAGGTTTGAAGCACCATGGCACAATCAAATGTGCTGATATTTTTATTATGTAACGAGGCACTTACAGATACAAAAGGTTTAATCAGGTAAGCTGAAATCCATTTCCTCTACATTTCCTCTACATTTACCTACATTCTACATTTACCATCCATTCATCCATTGTCTGCTGCTTATCTGTACCGGTAGTTGGGTTGGGGAGGCAACAGATCCCAATCTGTTCAATCTGTTTCAGAAAGGATGTCTCTGTTGAGTTCTAGTTTTGCCCCTAAATCTTCTCCCAACTGGATAGGGCTGTAAAACTTCCATAGGCAGGTGTCGAGGCGGTATCAGAAACAGAACCACCTTAACTGACTTTTTTCGATAAGGTAGAGCCCTTTCCACCCTACTTAAGGAAGCCCATTTTACCCATTTGATCCATACCACCTGTTCGGAACATTGAAACTAGGGATGGGGCCGATCCAATCCAGTATCGGTATCCGATACCAGCATTATTTAAGTATCGGGTATCGGATCCAACCTGCCGATACTTTTCCGATCCAGCTTCAAAGAGCACTTGTGTTCAATCACATTCTGTGACTGCCCTTCTTAACACTGTGTGAGATAAACCCAATGAAGACACTCTTAAGCCTTACAATAGGGAACCCACTGACTTTAACAGCACACAGGACAGGAGGCAAGTATACCACACACATGTCCTCCTTACTCATGGTGCAGCTGAAAAAACTAAAAAAGCGCTAAGCATGATGGGAAAGACAACACAGCCACTGCCGTGGCGGGGAATGAATAGATTGGGTACAAAAGTTTCATTATACAGAGTCACATACCTGAACAGTATCGGATCGGAAAAGTATCGGTATCGGTCGATTCTCAGTTAATAAGTATCAGTATCGGATCGGAAGTGAGAAATGTGGATCGGTGCATCCCTAATTGAAACAGTAAACTGGGAGCATCGCCTTTTGACGGCTGTCCTTCTTCTTCACCATAACATATCAGATAAACCACACTCATTACTGTGGACAAAGCCTCAATCTGTCGATCCGTCTCCCTGCCATACGTCAAGAATAAGTCTCACAGATAACTTGAAGCCCGAGATAGCTTTCTACATTTGACCTGTTTGCACTCTTATTAATTGTCCCTCAGTGCAAAGTCACTGTGGTTGAAAAGTTCCTCAACTGAATTACTCAGAAGCTGATACGCCTTCAACGGTCCCTAACATTTACGTAAATCCATGTAACATCATGTTCATATTAGGGATGGGGCCGATCCGATCCAGTATCGGTATCCGATACCAGCATAATTTAAGTATCGGATATCGGATCCAACCTGCAGATATTTCCGATCCAGCTTCAAAGAGCACTTGTGTTCCATCGCATTCTGTGACTGCCGTCTTAACATTGTGCGAGTTAAACCCAATGAAGACACTCTTGAGCCTTACAACAGGAAACTCACTCACTTTAACAGCATACAAGAGGCAGGTCTATACCACACTCATGGTGCAGCTGGAAAAAAACACTAAGCATGATGGGAAAGACAACACAACCCACTCCCCTTAACCACTAAAAGAGTGGATTTTGTTGTCTTTCCCATAATGCTTAGCGGTTTTTTAGTTTTCCAGCTTTAGGTGCAGCTGGAAAACTAAAAAAACTCTAAGCATGATGGGAAAGACAACAAAATCCACTCCCTTAGTGGTTAAGGGGAGTGGATTTTGTTGTCTTTCCTATCATGCTTAGCAGTTTTTTAGTTTTTCCAGTTGCTCCATGAGTGAGAAGGACATGTGTGTGGTATAGACCTGCTTCTTGTGTGCTGTTAAAGTCTGTGAGTTTCCTGTTGTAAGGCTCAAGAGTGGCTTCATTGGGTGTATCTCACACAATGTTAAAATGATAGTCTCAGTACAAAAATTTCATTATACAGATTCACATACCTGAACAGTATCGGATCGGGAAAGTATCTGTATCGGTCGATACCCAAATTTTAAGTATCGTATTGGATCGGAAGTGAGAAATGTGGATCGGTGCATCCGTAGTTCATATACAGTCTACAAGACCGTTTTAAACACTGTTAACATTTTGTGTTTTTGTTTTTTTCTTGGAAAAATACATTTACACTTATTATTTTTAGCCAGAACAGCTCAAACCCCATCGTGTAAAAAGGAACCTAGAACAGTGGCGCATGGTCCAAAAAGTAATTCCTGAGAATTGTATTTTTTCTTCTTTCGGCTGCTCCTTTCCTCAGGGGTTGCCACAGTGAACTAACTCGCATAAAGACTAGTCAATTGTTTTGACGCCCGACACCCTTCCTGATGCAACAAGACCACCGAGCTACCATAGCCCTCTGTGTGGAGCAGAGAGCTGCCATCTAAAGCACCCGGGGGAGCAGATGGTGGGGGTTAAGGGACATGTTCAAGGAATGTGGCGAATGACTGTGGAGGTAGGTGTGACTGTTTCCACTTTCCCATTCATACTTCATGTTGTTGGACCAGAGATTTGAACCAGCAGCTTTCCAATCACAGGCTCGCCTTCTCTGACTGTTGTGCCACCACTTCTCTAACACGTTATCTATTTACTGAGCTTGCTTTGATGTTTTGAACCACTTTGGCTATGGCTGCTTCAGAGGAGTTGACGGCGGAGAGGGCGGGCCCCAGAAACCATCTTATCAGCAGCAAATCGGTTGTTCCACTACAGGTAGTCCTCGACTTACGGCGGTCTCGACTTATGGCGATTCGATGTTACGAACGCATCTTATTAATAAAAAAATATAAAAAAAATTGTTTTATTGAAAAATCTTATTTTATGTGTTTAAATGTTCTTGATTTTATGTGTACAGCACTTTGTTGCAGCTGTGGTTGTTTTAAATGGCTTTATAAATAAAGTATTATTATCATTATTATTATTTTGAAGCCGATTTACGCAGTGTCCGCCAGTTTTCGGCAGTGTCTGCCAGTTTTCGGTTAGCTTCGGTTAGCTCCGGCCTCGACAGCCAGCTTTGGACGGACCGTGTTTCCGATCAGAGGTTGCCTCATATGGATAAATGAGCTGGAAACGCTCTGTGAACTCTGTGGACGTCTCAGGCGGAGGAACGGCCTCGCGGCCTCGGATGTTGGTGGGACCCAGAGCTAACATGCTAACACCGGCCCACGGAGCAGACGGGCGGCGGAGAGGCGTGCTGCGGCCGGGAGCATGCCTCAATGCTCCGCCTGGCAGCCTCAGATGTTGGATAGACACCGAGCTAACATGTTAACATAGAGAAACAGCTTCACCAGCTCCCAGTAAGTTATTAACTCTTTCCCCCTTCATCATGGCTCCAAATGTATGGAGCTAACATGCAGTTACAAACCGTTTGGACTGCGTGAAGCAGCTGGAAGCTGCAGAGCTCGGACGTGCAACGAGCTAACATGCTAACAGACATGCTAACTATTTTTCCTTCATTATGTCTCCAAATGTACTGTATGTGTTTTTTGATAATTATGTAGGGTACTGTGTTAGGATAGGCGAAGTGCTTGGTAACTGTACAGTACCGTACATGTACGTGTATAAGTGGCGGCTCGTGTGTTTTCCGACTTACGGCGATTTTCGACATGCGAACGGCCGTAGGAACGGAACTCGCTCGTAACTGCCGTTTGTGGGACTTAGTTTGTTGTGACTCCTCTGACTGATGAAGTCCTTTGAATGAAGGACAAAACGTCCCAATAATAATAATAATAATAATAAATAAAAAAAAGAGAAGCCGTCTAGCTGACTTCACTGATCTAGTTGGATTTTCTACCTGGATTGTTGAGCATGAACGTTGATGCTTGCTTTGTACTTTTATTTTTTATTTTTTGTGTGTGTGAGAGATTCAATTTTGTCCATTTAAAATGAAAATGTTATGGTTTTGGTCATTTATTCTCAGTTTTATTTATTTTTATTTTTTTTTACTTACAGTTCAGGGGTAGTACAGCTCACCAACCATATTCGTCAAGTGGATTGAAACAGTTGGCAGTAGTCAGAACAGCCAGCTCCAATAGAGTCTCATTTGAGGCATAAAACTTTCTGTCCATTGGAAAACATTCGGCTGGTTTTAGCGCATTGATACAAACACTGCAAACTGACCCGACGAGCTCAAAGGTGCAGTGCAACCTGCTGTGCCCATCAGTGGAGATATTCTGTTTTAATTCGATTAGGGCAGACAGAGGGGACCAGAACAGAAAACTGAGGACGACAGAAGAGAGATAAAACCGGGACATATTTTGCTATCCTGGTAAGATATTATTCAACCAACTACTTTAGGTGTGCACGTGGTTGTGGGAAGTCAGGCTGTGGGTCGAACCCTGTTTGGACCTTTAGTTTGAAGGGTCACTTGTGCACACCTATTTCCCCAGATCCCCGGGCGCTTTCTATGGCTGCTCACTGCACCACCTGGTGGTGGTTGGGTTAAATGCAGAGACGAATTTCGTCTTGTATGGGAAACATACACAGATGACAAAATGTGACATTTATTTATTTATATTTGTTAGAGCTACTTCTGCAATATCGCGTGGACATCGGGGGCAGTTCCCTTGGATTGGCAGACTGGGGTGGTGGTTCCCCTATTTAAAAAGGGGGACCGTAGGGTGTGTTCCAACTATAGGGGGATCACACTCTTAAGCCTCCCTGGTAAGGTCTATTCAGGGGTTCTGGAGAGGAGGGTCCGTCGGATAGTCGAACCTCGGATTCAGGAGGAGCAGTGTGGTTTTCGTCCTGGTCGTGGAACACTGGACCAGCTCTACACCCTCAGCAGGGTCCTGGAGGGTGCGTGGGAGTTTGCCCAACCAGTTTACATGTGCTTTGTGGACTTGGAGAAGGCATTCGACCGCGTCCCTCGGGGGGTTCTGTGGGGGGTACTCCGGGAGTATGGGGTACCAGGCCCTTTGATAAGGGCTGTTAGGTCCCTGTACGACCGGTGTCAGAGCTTGGTCCGCATTGCCGGCAGTAAGTCAGGCTCGTTTCCGGTGAGAGTTGGACTCCGCCAAGGTTGCCCTTTGTCACCGATTCTGTTCATAACTTTTATGGACAGAATTTCTAGGCGCAGCCAAGGTGTTGAGAGGATCCGTTTTGGTGGCCTTAGAATCGCTTCTCTGTTTTTTGCAGATGATGTGGTCCTACTGGCTTCATCAGTTCGTGATTTACAACTTTCACTGGAGCGGTTTGCAGCCGAGTGTGATGCGGCCGGGATGAGGATCAGTTCCTCCAAATCCGAGGCCATGGTCTTGAGCCGGAAAAGGGTAGCATGCCCTCTCCGGGTCGGGGAGGAGGTCCTGCCCCAAGTGGAGGAGTTTAAGTATCTCGGGATCTTGTTCACGAATGAGGGAAAACTGGAGCGTGAGATCGATAGGCGGATAGGTGCAGCGTCCGCAGTGAAGCGGGCGCTGTACCGGTCTGTCGTGGTGAAGAGAGAGCTGAGTCAAAAGGCAAAGCTCTCAATTTACCGATCGATCTACGTTCCCACCCTCATCTATGGTCATGAGCTTTGGGTTATGACCGAAAGAACAAGATCTCGGATACAAGCGGCTGAAATGAGTTTTCTCCGCAGGGTGTCTGGACTCTCCCTTAGAGATAGGGTGAGAAGCTCAGTCATCCGGGAGGGACTCGGAGTAGAGCCGCTGCTTCTCCACATCGAGAGGAGCCAGTTGAGGTGGCTCGGGCATCTGGTTAGGATGCCTCCTGGACGCCTCCCTGGTGAGGTGTTCCGGGCATGTCCCACCGGGAGGAGACCCAGAGGAAGACCCAGGACACGCTGGAGGGACTATGTTTCTCGGCTGGCCTGGGAACGCCTTGGGATTCCCCCGGAGGAGCTGCTCCAAGTGGCTGGGGAGAGGGAAGTCTGGGCCTCCCTACTTAGGCTGCTACCCCCGCGACCCGACCCCGGATAAGCGGAAGAAGATGGATGGATGGATGGATGGATGGAGAGCTACTTCACAGAACATTCCTTCTTCCATTTAAATGTGGCAGTCTAGATTACTATTTCAGAATTATTGCTTCAAATCAAATTAGATATCCAATCCAGAAAGCTGTGTACCTTTCAGTTTTGTTTTACGCATCTAAAGGTTGAAAAAAAAAACGACTCCAGTTTCAGGCAGGGGTGGGAGGCGTCAATTTCTCTGATTTATTAGATCAAATTGTTTTTCACGAGACAACCTCAACCCTCGAGAAGGAGAAGAAAGGCAACCACTTTGAACACACACAAACAATAAGCAACATACCGGTATACAGGTAGTCCTCGACTTACGACCGAGTTCCGTTCCTACTCTCCATCGTAATGCGAATTGCGACGTAACTCGAAACATACGTCCAAACTGCACGTTATACGTACAGACTGTATTTTACCAAGCACTTAGCCTATCCTAACACAGTACCCTACATAATTATCAAAAAACACATACATTTGAGAGCCATAATGAAGGAAAAAAAGAGTTAATTTCCTACTCTGGAATGCTGGTGAAGCCATTTACTCCGTTTCTCCCTCCCTCCTCCGGATTCTCCATTTGTTTACGTTGTAAAACCGCCGTCCATAAAACATCTACTTTTCCACAGCTGCTGTCTGTCCAGCTTGCTCCAACAAGTTTTGTTTTGTTTTTTGAATGTCCAGAGGACCAGACTTAGCTTTTTTAGAGAGTACAGAGCAAGCTGTAGCCTCCGCAGCTAAACCGGAAACTGCCGGAAACTGCGTAAATCGGCTTCAAAATAAAAAAATTCAAAATGAATATACTGTATTGTATATATATTTTAATGGGAGGTGCGTCATAACCGCGAAACGTCGTAACTCGAGGACTACCTGTATTGTATTTTGTTCAGCGAAAATGTAACAATTTGTAAAAGTTGTACGGTTATCGTTTCATGAAATTATTATACGCCACTAATACTTATACTCAAGAGCCACAAAAGATTGAATGAACAGTGTCACCCCTACGCCAAAACATAACGCATGGAAAGCTGGTAAAGGATAAGGCTTGGGTAGGGGTGGAAGTAACGAATTACAACTACAGGTAGTCCTCGGGTTACGACGATCTCGAGTTACGATGTTTCGCGGTTACAACGCATCTCCCATTAAAAAATATATATACTGTATATTTTGAAATTGTATTTTGAAAAGCCGAGTTACGCAGTTTCCGGTTTTACGTTTTACGTTTTAAATCTAGCTGCGGAGGAATTCTGCCCTGTACTCTCAAAAAAAAGCTAAGTCTGGTCCTCTGGACATTCAAAAAACAAACAAAATCAAAACTGTACTGTGAACGCAGTTTTACGTCGTAAACAAATACGGAGGATGGACCGAGCTGGACGGCAGTTTTACGATGTAAACGCAATAGAGAATACGGAGGAGGAATGGAGGAAAGGCTTCACCAGCATACCAGTAGGAAATTAAAATACAGTACAGTACTGTACGTATATGGTTCAGTAAGTACGCATGTTCCGACTTACGTCGAAATTCGGTTTACGACGCAGCGTAGGAACGGATCTCCGTCGTAAGTCGAGGACTACCTGTATATTAATGTGTTATGTATTGTCATCATTGTATATTCCCATACAATGGCAAAATTGGCTGTCTGCTTTTAACCCATCCACCACCAGGTGGAGCAGTGGGCAGTTATGAAAGGTGCTGGGGAGCAACAGGGGATAGGGTGTCCTGCTCAGAGACACCACAAGATGTGCAATGACTGGGGATTGAACCCAGGGCCTTCGGGTCCCGAGTCGGCTGCCTTGCCCCAACACCATCTCGGCCCCAATTACTGTAATTAAGTAGATTTTTTGGGGGGTACTTTTATGAGTATTTCTTTCAAGTGTGTAATTTTACTCGTACTTAAGTACTTAGACCATGTAATCTACTTCACTACTTTTGAAATCAGAAGTCGCTACCGAGTATGGCCGCAATTTGAATTACGGTAATATTCAAACCGTTCATCTGCATCTTTGTAGCCAATAGGGCTCTCAGATCGCCAATGACGTAAGCAAAGGACAATTCTGTAGAGCAGAGAGTCATTTATGGACTGAAGATTTGGAGAAAAAAGACAAAATGGAGACAGAGGACAACACTGTTAACAGAGAAAATGACGAGGTAAAGGCTGAGGACGAGTGCCCGTGGCCGTACCTGGAGGAATTTTTCTTGTACAGAGGGCGAAAAGGAGACAGCATCCAGATGTAAACTTTGTCTGATCTCTACGGTGATAGCAGCTTACAAGACTTCATCTAATCTCCAAAAACATTTTGCGGTATACGAGGTTTTACAGCTACGATATTCTTTTTATACGTTTGTATGTGTGGGTAGTTTGGCTAAATATGCAAAGACATTAGATATAGTCACACTGCCATCGATTTGCCTGGTACTAAAATAAGACGGAGCTTCTGAGTGTCTGAGAAATGTTCTTTGAATGTAGCCGTTCTATACAGTAAATCCAACTGAATGTCTTCTGTTGACAACACAATAAAACATCAATTGGTTAAAGTCATTAATACTATGAGTAGTTTTTGAGAAGAGTACTTTTTTTAATATAAAACCAGTATTTTTACCCCTGTGATGGACTTGCGACCTGTCCAGGGTGTACCCCGCCCCTCGCACAGTGATTGCTGGACATGGGCACCGGCGACCCCCGTGACGCAAAATGGAAGAAGCGGGTAAAAGATAATGGATGGATGGATGGACAGTACTTTTACTTGTAATTGAGTACACCGTAAGCAGTGTAACAGTACAGGTAGTCCCCGACTTACAAGCGCTCTTACATACGAGGTCCCGGACTTACGAGCTGGCGAAAGAGAAGTAAATTTGTAAAAAATACAGCACTTTTTTGTGTTTTTAGATGAAAGTGTGTTAGCTAACCGTTTGGAAACACGTTTCCGACCATGTTTATGAACTAATATGAACGTTTTTGATGAAAAACGAGTGTTCGTAGTAGCGCTAGCATAAATGTTCCAACTTACGAGCGAAAATCCGGACTTACGAGAACACGTGCTTCGTGTTCCAACTTACGAATTTTCGTGTTACGAGCAACTCGCAGGAACGGAACTCGCTCGTAAGTCGGGGACTACCTGTACTTGTACTTGAGTACAAATTTTCAGTACTCTTTCCACCTCTGGGCATGGTTTGAAGATTCTTTTTGGTAAACTGATGGTTGGCGCCTCCTGGGTCATGCCGACTTGTAGATATTCAGCACTTCACCTAAAAGTAGCGTTGCGTCCAAAGACTATGTGCACTGCGTCCGCAGAATACCCAGAATTCCTCAGTGCAACCACGCCCAGGCCTTACAATTCAAGGTTCAGTCAAGATGTATACTCCGCTCCGCGCAACGGCCGTCTATAGACGCGTTCGCATCCCGTGGACCGCAGCGCAGCTTCGTTTCGAGCACATCCGTTACACATGGAGCGTTTCACACACGCTTCCGCCCCCCTCTTTGACCTCTCCCCCCAAAATCCTCGTTTTGTCAGTCGGTGTAAAGGAAGGTGGGCACGAGGGGAGCAGCGGTGGGAGTCGGTTCTCGTAGTGGCAATGCAGCAAAGGATTGTGGGAACCCATGGAGAGGCCAATGAGAGCCCTTCAGAGTGAACGCTGCCGGGCACCGCCGCCCACCTATGGACTGCTCTTCAGCCGTTGCCGTGGCAACAGCAGCGCTTGATAAGAGAAGATTTGATTTTTATTTTTGTGCTTTTTGTTTTTTTTTGTTCGTTTTTTTTTTTTTCTCCCCCTTTCTCAACAAAGGAACAGGACTGTGCCAAATTTCTTCAGCGCGGGCCATGAGAGTTAAAACAAGGAGCCCAAGTCGGAGTCGGATAAAGTTAGAAAACAAAGAAGTCTGTGCCAAGAACACCAATCTCCTTTTTAAAGCACGTTGAAGACGATACAAATCCATATTAGATTTGTGTTTTCATGGCTAAAATCTCAAGTTTTGAAAGAAACAATACAAAAGCGCTCGTTTGGCTGTTTCTTTCTATGAACATTAGTGGAAAAACACTCCGCCGTAATTCGTTTGTGTGTATTAAAGAGGTGTATGTGGCGTGGGTTGAGCCGTTCATGTTTATTCATAGCGCCGCTGATCTTTTCGCAGGTTTGGCTACTGTTTGCTCCCTTCATTTCTGCCTGTTTCCCCTGGTTTTTTTTCTTTTTCTTTTTTGAAACAGTCACTTCATTCCTCTCCATGGCTCAGTTAGTCGGTTTAGGGAAATGTTCTTGCTCTTTTGTTATTTTCCTCTTAATTTTAAATTCCCAGGTGTGTGCATATTTTTTTAATTTAATTAATTTATTCATTTCAAATTTAAAACACAAAAGGACAAAAAAAAATTACAGAATGATAAAGAAAAATAAAGAACAAATTTAAAATGAAAGGAGTTAGAAGAAGAAGATAATCTTATAATATCTGCCCCTTTTTTTAAAACAAAATTCCATTTAAACAATCAATTCAAGCAAAAATGTATCCATAAACCGTATTTATAACTCATAATAATAAAACTAATTCATAGAAATTTTAAATATATAACATTCACACATAACTTTTCAACAAACTATTCTTAATAATTTTCTTGAATACAGATATTGACTGTGCAACTTTAACATCACATTCCAATCCATTCCATATACCAATTCCATGTATTAAAGTAAAACAACCCTTTAAACTTGTTCTATATTGTGGTTTAACAAAAATATCTGTACCCTTTAAATTATAACAACTTGTCCTCTTTACAAAAAGCTTTTGAATATTTGAAGGTAGAGTGTTATTTTGTGCTTTATACATTAGTAAAAAAAACATTATATTCCATCAAATCATAAAAACCCAGTAACTTCAATTTATAAAACAATACACCAGATGGATGATGATAATGCGTTCTAGTTATTATCCTTAAGGCTCTTTTCTGTAAAACAAAAATAGGTTTTGTTGTAGTTTTGCACGCTGTACCCCAGATTTCAACACAATAAATTAAATTTGGTAGTATGATTGTATTATACAGCAAAATCAAAGCTTTGTCATTGAGTAAGTCCTTTACCTTATATAGTACTGCAATGGATTTGGATATTTTAATTTTAACGGAATTTATGTGTTGCTTCCATGACAATCTATCATCAATAATTACACCTAAGAATTTAATTTCTTTTACTCTGCATATTTCAACCCCGTCGATTCTGAAAGGAACTTCAGTTATCTTTTTATTACTGAAAATCGTATAATTTGTTTTTTCGATATTTAGTTATAACTTGTTTAAATTAAACCAATTGTGTATGTTAACAAATTCCTTCTTCATCAATTCCAACATTTGCTCCAAGTTATTACCAGAATAAAAGAATGTAGTGTCGTCAGCAAAAAGAACACATTTAAGAATACACGAAACGGAAATCAAGTGATCTACCTGAAGATAGACCAAGAGAGCAAAAAGAATGGATTGTGGGGGGGGAAAATCCATAAAAATAATGATGCCGCCATCTGCAAACGCTGTCCCTTCAGCTGCTTCATTCTCTTCTCATCTATTAATTTCATCTGTTAGTATTACCAATGTTATCAGAGACGTATTGGTGAATTTTAAAGGTGTTATTTGTTGCTTAGGGCTTAAACCACTAACATTTCTCTGAACGTCAGTTGCTATCTGTGTGCAATTTGTGCACAGCAAACAGCCGACTAGAAAGTATCTGAAGGATGAGGGGTGGAACGTAGACA
Organism: Garcialebias charrua; assembly: GCA_038048925.1. Classification (NCBI taxonomy): domain Eukaryota; kingdom Metazoa; phylum Chordata; class Actinopteri; order Cyprinodontiformes; family Rivulidae; genus Garcialebias; species Garcialebias charrua. The sequence goes on along the minus strand of JBBPBX010016521.1, from coordinate 14,890 downwards.
GACCAGTAAATCCAGAGAGCTTCGCCTTACGGCTCAACTCTTTTTTCACCACGACTGACCGATGCCACGCCCTCGTTACTGAGGACCAGGCTCCAATCCATCCTACCACCACTCAGGCACATAATGCCCGGATGTCTGAATTCACTCAGCTTATTCTGTAAGTAGATTTTGCCGTCAGTGTTTTTACATTTATTAATTAAGTTTCTTCTTGGGCTTCATCATTTTTAAATTTTCTGCATTCTGGATTTGAATCATCTTCAAAGCCCAACAATATTTGTGACCCCCTGCTGACACAATGAGCAGATGATTTTTGACGCAATGATATAACCTCCCTCCCCTCCCGTCCATCGCAATTCACTTCTTGCGGCTTCATTGCATCGCAGGTTTTTTAAACCCGTTTTTTTGTACCTGTTCTTATTTACCCATTTTTTAAAACCTGTTTTTAGCCCGTTTTTAAAACAGTTTTTTAATAGATTTTTTTTACCCGTTTTTAAAACTGTATTTTTAAACCATTTTGTAAACCCTTTTAAAACCCCTTTTTAAACACTTTAACAGTTTTTTAAAACTTTTTTTAACCATTTTTTATATTGTGTGTATAGCAGTACTATACATTCATCCAATCATCATCATCTTCTTCGCCAGTGTTTTAGAGCATATAAAAGAGTGGGAAAGGTTTGTAGGAGTGTGGGAATGATTTACTGTATAAAGCCTAAATCCATATACAGGTGGTCCCCGACTTACGAACGAGTTCCGTTCCTGCGGCCGTTCGTAACACGAAATTGTCGTAAGTCGGGGACCACCCGAGCCACCACTTATACACGTATATGTACGGTACAAAACAGTTACCAAGCACTTCGCCTATCCTAACACAGTACCCTACATAATTATCAAAAAACACATACAGTACAGTACATTTAGACATACAGTAATTAAATAAAAAAATATAATTTCTTACTGTGAGCTGGTCTCCGCCGCCCGTTCAGCTCCGTGTCTCCAGTGGGGCCGCATTAGCATTTTAGCCCCTCTGTTAGCTCGGTGTCGTCCCTCAAAAAGGCTGCGCAGCTGTTTATCCGCGTTGTAGCATGTTAGCTCGGTGTTCATCCAATATCTGAGGCTACCAGGCAGACATCGAGGAGAGCTCCCGGCTGCAGCAGGCGTCTCCGCCGGCCGTCGGGTCAGTGTCTCCGGTGGGGTCGCATTAGCATTTTAACTCCTCTGTTAGCTCGGTGCCGTCCCTCAAAAAGGCTATGCAGCTGTTTATCCACGTTGTAGCATGTTAGCACGGTGTTCATCCAATATCTGAGGCTACCAGGCAGACATCGAGGTGAGTTCCCGGCTGCAGCAGGCGATCTCCGCCACCCGTCGGGTCCGTGTCTCTGGTCACGCTCGCTGTCTGCTGCTTCACGCGGTCGGAGCTAACCGAAGCTAACCACAAAATGGCGGACACCGCCGAAAACATAGCTCGGTGTCCAGGCTTAGCGATTGGCGGCTGCTGCTCCGGGCCTGAGACGTCCACAGAGTTCACCGAGCTTCCAGCTCATTTATCCGTATGAGGCAACCTCTTATTGGACACAGTCCTCCAAAGCCGGCTCTCGAGGCCGGAGCTAACCGAAGCTAAACACAAAATGGCGGACTCCGCGGCAGTGCCGAAAACTGGCGGAAACTGTTGGAAACTGCCGCAAACTTCGTAAATCGGCTTGAAAATAAAAAATTATGTAATAATAATAATAATACTTTATTTATAAAGCCATTTAAAACAACCACAGCTGCAACAAAATAAATAAAAATAAATAAATGTCACATTTTTGTCATCTGTGTATGTTCCCATACTTAACAGACGAAATTGGTCTCTGCATTTAACCCAACCACCACCAGGTGGTGCAGTGAGCAGCCGTAGTCAGCGCCCGGGGAGCTGGGGAAAATAGATGTGCACTCATAGACACCCCAAGGTGTGCCGTGGCCGGGGTTCGAACCTGGGTCCTTCGGATCCCAAGTCCGATTCCCCTGCCACTACACCATCTTGGCCCCAAAGTGCTGTACACATGAAATCAAGAACAATTAAACAAAAAAAATTGTTTTCATATTTTTATTAATATGATGCATTCGTAAAGTTGGATTGCTGTAAGTCGAGGGCGTCGTAAGTCGGGGACCACCTGTATAGACGAGTTTATCATGTGTAACCTTTTTGTACAGCATGTTTTAAGAGTTTATGATTTTAGTATGATTTTATCGTGTGTATTTCTTTTGTAAAGCACTTTGTGATTTTATATCTGTGAAAGGTGCTATATAAATAAAGTTTACTTACTTACTTACTAATACATTAAATGTTGCTACTTTGTAAATTTTCACCTACCATGGGGGTCTCTGGAATGTAACCCCCGCAATAGGTGAAGGATCAAGGTCAAGGTTTCTTTATTGCCATTTATTCGCATCATGTGTGGTACATGTGACAGAACAAAATTGTGTACACAGGGTCCCAGTTACATCCAACAAAAGCATAAATTGTAAAAGAAAAACCGTAATAAGATCTAAGATACTAAACCAGATAGACTGCCACCAAGTCGCTGTTTTTGCTCTAGCGCAGTTGGCCATGGAGTAACCAACTCCCGGGAGACATGAATTATTCTTCAGTCTGCATGCATGTGGATCTAACGTTTTGTACTGAATGTCTACTCAGGCACACCATACTGTATGTGGGATTTTAGGCTTTCAACAGAGTCTCCCAAGAGGTGGTTTACTAGACCCTCGCTTCCTTTGGTGTTTATCACCAATCCCAGACACTTGAAAGTATCGACCTTCTTCAGTATATTTCCTCTACTATCAGTAATTGTTAAGGTCTCGTTAGCTTTCGAGCAGACCATGGTCTCCGTTTTTGCTGTTATTTTCAGACCTTTACTCTCAAGTGCCTACTGCCACTGTCTGTAACTATCTTGGAGACTAACTTCAGAATCTCCAGCCACAATTAGGTCATGTGCATACAATATATATCCCATGGCACTTCTCTCCTAATAAGCTCAGAAACTGCGTCCATCACAACAACAGTGGGCTGAGACGTGAACCCTGATGAATGCCAACTTTAATCTCAAATGCTGTTGTGTTGCCTTTGCCAGTTCTGACTGTTTTAATACCTTCGTACATGGAACAAACAGTCTGAACTTGAACTAAATACAGTAATACAGTACGCTAAACACTTAGTGCTTGAGCGAAAATGGAAGCGCGACCGGCTTCATGTGTCCCAGGGAATACTGAGAGACTGTCTCTGTGATTATCAACATGCTGTTAAGCAGGCCAAATCACAGTACCTCTCCAATTTAATCACCACCAGCTCCAACCGGCCGAGGACGCTATTCAACACACTCCAGTCTGTTATCAATCCATCTGTCAATGTTCTGAAAACTGCCACTCAGTCTACCTGTGACGACTTTCAGAGCTATTTTGTCAACAAAATAGACTCTATCAGGCAGAACATTGTCAGCCCATCAAACACTGTCCAATCATGTGCGTCTGCAATAACCACAGCTGTTTTTGACCAGTTTGACCTGGTCTCACTGCCTAACCTCACCAAGGTGGTTCAGCAGATGAAACCAACAAACTGTTCTCTGGACATCATTCCCTCTAAAATGTTCAAACAGTCCTTTGATGTAATTGGTCCTTGTGTTTTGTCATTTATTAACAGCTGTCTATCTTCAGGTTATGTGCCATCTGCTTTCAAACACGCTGTGGTCAGGCCTCTTCTCAAAAAACCAGGCCTAGATCCTACAGCTCTCTCTAATTTCAGACCAGTTTCCCATCTGTCATTTCTATCAAAGGTCCTAGAAAAGATTGTTTTTATTCAACTTCAATCTTTTCTTGAGCTCAACAACCTGTTTGAAAAATTTCAGTCAGGTTTTCGAGCTCGTCACAGTACTGAATCTGCACTGCTCAAAGTGCAGAATGACATTCTTCTGTCCCTGGATGCAAAAAACCCAGTTCTGCTGGTGATGTTAGACCTCTCAGCAGCTTTTGACACCGTCGACCATCAGGTACTAATCAACCGCTTGTCTCAGCTGGTTGGCCTCCAGGGAGCTGTGCTTGAGTGGTTCAAATCTTACCTGACTGGGAGAACCTTTTCTGTCATGATAGGCGATCTGTCCTCCTCTTCATCAACCCCTCTGACCTCTGGCGTACCACAGGGATCCATTCTGGGGCCAGTCCTCTTTTCTCTTTACATGCTGCCATTAGGATCAATCATTGCACGTCATAATCTGTCTTTTCACATGTATGCAGACGATTTACAAATCTATCTGCCAGTCACTCCCAACCCCTCACTCAGTTCAAACACTCTTGTCAACTGCTTAAATGACATTAAGCACTGGCTGTCTCAAAACTTCCTCCACCTAAACACAGATAAAACTGAATGCATTTTATTTGGTGCACCCGATGACACCAGCAACATCCTTCCCAGTCCCAGTGTTGGTTTTCCCCTCCCCCACTTCAACCCGGTGGTCAGAAATCTTGGAGTGCAGCTTGACTCCAACTTAAAGTTTGATAAACAGATCAGTTCTGTTGTCAAGACCAGCTTTTTCCAGCTCCGTCTGCTCTCCAAAGTCAAGTCATTTCTCAGCCGTGGTGATCTGGAGAAGGCCATCCATGCCTTTGTGACCTCCAGACTTGACTATTGTAATGCTTTGTATGTTGGTATTAATCAATCCTCCATCTCCCGTTTACAGCTTGTACAGAACTCTGCCGCGCGCTTTTTGACCAACACACGAAAATATGAACACATCACTCCTGTCCTGTCCTCTCTACACTGGCTCCCGGTTCAGTTCAGGATACAGTTCAAGCTGCTGCTGTTTGTTTTCAAAGCTCTGAATGGACTTGCACCTCTCTACATCTCAGAACTTTTGAAAGCCCATCAGCCCGGCAGAGCTTTACGATCTGCCAGTCAACACCTGCTGGAGGTGCCTCGCTCAAGGTACAAACAATGGGGAGACCGGTCATTTTCTGTTGCCGGCCCAAAAGCCTGGAACAGCCTCCCCCTTGAGCTGCGTGCCACCTCTGATCTGACTCTGTTCAAAACCAGACTGAAGACCCACTTGTTCAAAAAAGCTTTCAGTGTGTAACTTTTATTACTTTTGGTATTTTAGTATGTAGCATTTTTTATTTCCATTGCCTTCTTTTATTACTGTTGTTTTTTATTCTATTTTCACTGATTTATTGTTCCAGTTTATTCATCTTTTTATCCTGTTAAGCACCTTGGTCAATGCAAGGCATTGTAGGAAGGTGCTATACAAATAAAGTTTATTATTTTTATTATTATTATTGCTAACTGTATTCCATTAACTTTTAACATTTAATGTTTCCTAAGTTTTCTAGCAGGTACGTCTTCAGAAATACTCCCTTTAACAATCTTTAAAATCAACAGTTTTTCTCTGTCGGCTGCCGTAATGCTAGGAAGTCCCTTCGTCTGACATTTGGCATCATTGAGGAGCTCCTTTTTGGTACGGAGGACACGGCATCTGGTTTCAGTTCTCGTCACCTCAGTCCATTTGAAAGGATCAGAGAGAGACAACGACAGCAGTTCTGGATGTTGTTCATTGTCTGATAGAGCAACAATCTGTTGAAGTGTTTGAGCCCAGGTGGAGGGTGAGGTTCTGTCTCAAGTAGAGGAGTACAAGTATCTCGAGGTTTTGTTCACGAGTGAGGGAAGAATGGAGCGTGAGATTGACAGACGGATTGGTGCAGCGTCTGCAGTGATGCGGACGCTTTACCGGTCCGTTGTGGTGAAGAGAGAGCTGAGCCGTAAGGCAAAACTCCCTGTTTACCGGTCGGTCTATGTTCCTACCCTCACCTATGGTCATGAGCTCTGGGTATTGACCGAAAGAATGAGATTGTAGATACAGGCAGTTGAAATGAGTTTCCTCTTCAGTGTAGCTGGACGGATAGGGTGAGAAGTTCAGTTATCCGGGAGAGACTCGGAGTAGAACTGCTGCTCCTTCACTTCGACAGGAGCCGGTTGAGGTGGTTCAGGCATCTGGTAAGGATGCTCCCGGGACGCCTCCCTAGGAAGGTGCTTCAGGCATGTCCGAATGGGAGGAGACCCCGGGGAAGACCCAGGACACACTGGAGAGACTATATGTCTCTTGGTTGGCCTGGGAACGCCTTGGAATCCTCCCAGAAGAGCTGGAAGAGGCTGTGGAAAGAGATATCTGGGCTTCCCTGCTCAAGCTGCTGCCCCCTCGACCAGACTTCAGAACAAGCGGAAGATAATGGATGGATGGATGGATATTTTTGGGCAGTTTTTCACAGGGTGGTGAACCTCTGCCCATCTTCACTTCTGAGCTTATGGTCACCCAACTTGCTGCCATCGATTACCTGTACAATAGTCCCTCGCTACTTGGAGGTACGACTTTCGCAGAGTCACCGTTTCACTTTTTCTTTTTCTTTTTTTTTTCAAAATAAGATTAGACATGACACCTGGCTGATTGATGGATGATTCGCACGATCGTCATGGCGTATTTTTATTTATTTATGATTTAACACCTGTTGCACCTGTGTGTAGCCCACAGGTGCAGGGAGAAGCTTCCTCCTGCATTTCTCCTCCAGATGAAGCAGTTTCGTGAAGGCTTAACCCTTTGCTGTCAAGCTGCACCGTTCAACTTTTGTCTTCCAACTTAAAATTCAAACTGCTGTATTTTTCTGACTAAGTCACAGTTTTTTGCATAATTTGCATGCCCTGGGACTTGTACACCGAAGTGACATATTTATGGGTTCCCCCATATTTATAAACCAAATTTTGGCGGAGATATGTCTCTTTTCATTCATTCCGACATTGAAAATATTGAACACTACCATTTTAAGCCACTAGATGGTGCTTAAGTAGTATGGCATTCCGTTGTGTAATGTAATAGGTAAAAGTGGCTATTAATGACACAATCGGCTTGCTATATTAAGCCACCTTTGTCCAGCTCCAGGATCATGCCTGGAGCAACTGTCAAATCAGCTTCATTTCCTTGCGCCGCCCCGGCAAAATGCAGCTGATTTGACATCAAAGTGCATTTATTAAGTAAAAGTTTAACTGAGCCACCTTTACTATAATGTCGAGCAAACAAATAATTGTTTTTAGGAGGTTAACTGGTTAAATTTCGAAGAAATGCACAGCGACTCGTCCCTCTGTGCGCTCCTGCTTCCACAAATCGGCTTTTGAAAATGCAGCTGATTTGACCGTCAAAGCGCATTTATTAAGGAAAAGCTAGACTGAGACACACCTTTGCTATAATTAGAAAACAAATAATTGTCTTTTAAGTGCTAATCTTGTTAAATTCTTGTTAAAGTCCTCCTGTGCATGCT